>CAXBUE010000042.1:0-86889 GCA_963978815.1 Aleochara curtula
GTCAAATAGATTATCTTGGCATTACTACTAATAAACATAAAAATTCAACGATGAATATGGTGAGAAACTCGCATATATTCATATATTTTTCGCACCAAAAAACCGCTGTTTTTTTGCATGAAAAAAACGGTCGTTTTTTCGCACCGATTATGCCTGATTTTTGCAAATAAAAACGTTGTTTTTTCGCACGAAAAAAACGCTGATTTCGGCGTTCTCGACCCAATATTTGCGGCGGTCAAATTAGATTATCTTGGCATTACTACTAATAACATGAAAAATCAACGACGAATATGGTGAGAAACTCGCATATATCATATATTTCGCACCAAAAACGCTGTTTTTGCACGGAAAAAACGTCGTTTTTTCGCACGAATTATGCCTGATTTTGCAATAAAAACGTTGTTTTTTCGCACGAAAAAAACGCTGATTTCGGGCGTTCTCGACCAATATTGCGGCGTCAATTAGATTATCTTGGCATTACTACTAATAACATGAAAAATCAACGATGAATATGGTGAGAACTCGCATATATCATATATTTCGCACCAAAAACGCTGTTTTTGCACGAAAAAACGTCGTTTTTTCGCACGATTATGCCTGATTTTGCAATAAAACGTTGTTTTTTCGCACGAAAAAACGCTGATTTCGGCGTTCTCGACCAATATTGCGGGCGTCAATTAGATTATCTTGGCATTACTACTAATAACATGAAAATCAACGATGAATATGGTGAGAACTCGCATATATCATATATTTCGCACCAAAAACGCTGTTTTTTGCACGAAAAAACGTCGTTTTTCGCACGATTATGCCTGATTTTTGCAATAAAATGTTGTTTTTTCGCACGAAAAACGCTGATTTCGGCGTTCTCGACCAATATTGCGGCGTCAATTAGATTATCTTGGCATTACTACTAATAACATGAAAATCAACGATGAATATGGTGAGAACTCGCATATATCATATATTTCGCACCAAAAACGCTGTTTTTGCACGAAAAACGTCGTTTTTCGCACGATTATGCCTGATTTTGCAATAAAACGTTGTTTTTCGCACGAAAAACGCTGATTTCGGCGTTCTCGACCAATATTGCGGCGTCAATTAGATTATCTTGGCATTACTACTAATAACATGAAAATCAACGATGAATATGGTGAGAACTCGCATATATCATATATTTCGCACCAAAAACGCTGTTTTTTCACGAAAAACGTCGTTTTTCGCACGATTATGCCTGATTTTGCAATAAAATGTTGTTTTTCGCACGAAAAACGCTGATTTCGGCGTTCTCGACCAATATTGCGGCGTCAATTAGATTATCTTGGCATTACTACTAATAACATGAAAATCAACGATGAATATGGTGAGAACTCGCATATATCATATATTTCGCACCAAAAACGCTGTTTTTTCACGAAAAACGTCGTTTTTCGCACGATTATGCCTGATTTTGCAATAAAACGTTGTTTTTCGCACGAAAAACGCTGATTTCGGCGTTCTCGACCAATATTGCGGCGTCAATTAGATTATCTTGGCATTACTACTAATAACATGAAAATCAACGATGAATATGGTGAGAAACTCGCATATATCATATATTTCGCACCAAAAACGCTGTTTTTGCACGAAAAAACGTCGTTTTTCGCACGATTATGTCCTGATTTTGCAATAAAACGTTGTTTTTCGCACGAAAAACGCTGATTTCGGCGTTCTCGACCAATATTGCGGCGTCAATTAGATTATCTTGGCATTACTACTAATAACATGAAAATCAACGATGAATATAGTGAGAACTCGCATATATCATATGTTTTCGCACCAAAAACGCTGTTTTTTGCACGAAAAACGTCGTTTTTTTTCGCACGATTATGCCTGATTTTGCAATAAAATGTTGTTTTTCGCACGAAAAACGCTGATTTCGGCGTTCTCGACCAATATTGCGGCGTCAATTAGATTATCTTGGCATTACTACTAATAACATGAAAATCAACGATGAATTCAGTTTTTTTGCACGAAAAACGTCGTTTTTCGCACGATTATGCCTGATTTTGCAATAAAACGTTGTTTTTCGCACGAAAAAACGCTGATTTCGGCGTTCTCGACCAATATTGCGGCGTCAATTAGATTATCTTGGCATTACTACTAATAAACATGAAAATCAACGATGAATATGGTGAGAACTCGCATATATCATATATTTCGCACCAAAAAACGCTGTTTTTTCACGAAAAACGTCGTTTTTTCGCACGATTATGCCTGATTTTGCAATAAAATGTTGTTTTTCGCACGAAAAACGCTGATTTCGGCGTTCTCGACCAATATTGCGGCGTCAATTAGATTATCTTGGCATTACTACTAATAACATGAAAATCAACGATGAATATGGTGAGAACTCGCATATATCATATATTTCGCACCAAAAACGCTGTTTTTGCACGAAAAAACGTCGTTTTTCGCACGATTATGCCTGATTTTGCAATAAAACGTTGTTTTTCGCACGAAAAACGCTGATTTCGGCGTTCTCGACCAATATTGCGGCGTCAATTAGATTATCTTGGCATTACTACTAATAACATGAAAATCAACGATGAATATGGTGAGAACTCGCATATATCATATATTTCGCACCAAAAACGCTGTTTTTGCACGAAAAAAACGTCGTTTTTCGCACGATTATGCCTGATTTTGCAATAAAACGTTGTTTTTCGCACGAAAAACGCTGATTTCGGCGTTCTCGACCAATATTGCGGCGTCAATTAGATTATCTTGGCATTACTACTAATAACATGAAAATCAACGATGAATATGGTGAGAACTCGCATATATCATATATTTCGCACCAAAAACGCTGTTTTTTTCACGAAAAACGTCGTTTTTCGCACGATTATGCCTGATTTTGCAATAAAATGTTGTTTTTTCGCACGAAAAACGCTGATTTCGGCGTTCTCGACCAATATTGCGGCGTCAATTAGATTATCTTGGCATTACTACTAATAACATGAAAATCAACGATGAATATGGTGAGAACTCGCATATATCATATATTTCGCACCAAAAACGCTGTTTTTGCACGAAAAAACGTCGTTTTTTCGCACGATTATGCCTGATTTTGCAATAAAACGTTGTTTTTTCGCACGAAAAAACGCTGATTTCGGCGTTCTCGACCAATATTGCGGCGTCAATTAGATTATCTTGGCATTACTACTAATAACATGAAAATCAACGATGAATATGGTGAGAACTCGCATATATCATATATTTCGCACCAAAAAACGCTGTTTTTTCACGAAAAACGTCGTTTTTCGCACGATTATGCCTGATTTTGCAATAAAATGTTGTTTTTCGCACGAAAAACGCTGATTTCGGCGTTCTCGACCAATATTGCGGCGTCAATTAGATTATCTTGGCATTACCACTAATAACATAAAAATCAACGATGAATATGGTGAGAACTCGCATATATCATATATTTCGCACCAAAAACGCTGTTTTTACACGAAAAACGTCGTTTTTCGCACGATTATGCCTGATTTTGCAATAAAACGTTGTTTTTCGCACGAAAAACGCTGATTTCGGCGTTCTCGACCAATATTGCGGCGTCAATTAGATTATCTTGGCATTACTACTAATAACATGAAAATCAACGATGAATATGGTGAGAACTCGCATATATCATATATTTCGCACCAAAAACGCTGTTTTTGCACGAAAAACGTCGTTTTTCGCACGATTATGCCTGATTTTGCAATAAAATGTTGTTTTTCGCACGAAAAACGCTGATTTCGGCGTTCTCGACCAATATTGCGGCGTCAAATAGATTATCTTGGCATTACTACTAATAACATAAAAATCAACGATGAATATGGTGAGAACTCGCATATATCATATATTTCGCACCAAAAACGCTGTTTTTGCATGAAAAACGTCGTTTTTCGCACGATTATGCCTGATTTTGCAATAAAACGTTGTTTTTCGCACGAAAAACGCTGATTTCGGCGTTCTCGACCAATATTGCGGCGTCAATTAGATTATCTTGGCATTACTACTAATAACATGAAAATCAACGATGAATATGGTGAGAACTCGCATATATCATATATTTCGCACCAAAAACGCTGTTTTTGCACGAAAAACGTCGTTTTTCGCACGATTATGCCTGATTTTGCAATAAAACGTTGTTTTTCGCACGAAAAACGCTGATTTCGGCGTTCTCGACCAATATTGCGGCGTCAATTAGATTATCTTGGCATTACTACTAATAACATGAAAATCAACGATGAATATGGTGAGAACTCGCATATATCATATATTTCGCACCAAAAACGCTGTTTTTGCACGAAAAACGTCGTTTTTCGCACGATTATGCCTGATTTTGCAATAAAATGTTGTTTTTCGCACGAAAAACGCTGATTTCGGCGTTCTCGACCAATATTGCGGCGTCAAATAGATTATCTTGGCATTACTACTAATAACATAAAAATCAACGATGAATATGGTGAGAACTCGCATATATCATATATTTCGCACCAAAAACGCTGTTTTTGCATGAAAAACGTCGTTTTTCGCACGATTATGCCTGATTTTGCAATAAAACGTTGTTTTTCGCACGAAAAACGCTGATTTCGGCGTTCTCGACCAATATTGCGGCGTCAATTAGATTATCTTGGCATTACTACTAATAACATGAAAATCAACGATGAATATGGTGAGAACTCGCATATATCATATATTTCGCACCAAAAACGCTGTTTTTGCACGAAAAACGTCGTTTTTTGCACGATTATGCCTGATTTTGCAATAAAACGTTGTTTTTCGCACGAAAAACGCTGATTTCGGCGTTCTCGACCAATATTGCGGCGTCAATTAGATTATCTTGGCATTACTACTAATAACATGAAAATCAACGATGAATATGGTGAGAACTCGCATATATCATATATTTCGCACCAAAAACGCTGTTTTTTCACGAAAAACGTCGTTTTTCGCACGATTATGCCTGATTTTGCAATAAAATGTTGTTTTTCGCACGAAAAACGCTGATTTCGGCGTTCTCGACCAATATTGCGGCGTCAATTAGATTATCTTGGCATTACTACTAATAACATGAAAATCAACGATGAATATGGTGAGAACTCGCATATATCATATATTTTGCACCAAAAACGCTGTTTTTGCACGAAAAACGTCGTTTTTCGCACGATTATGCCTGATTTTGCAATAAAACGTTGTTTTTCGCACGAAAAACGCTGATTTCGGCGTTCTCGACCAATATTGCGGCGTCAAATAGATTATCTTGGCATTACTACTAATAACATAAAAATCAACGATGAATATGGTGAGAACTCGCATATATCATATATTTCGCACCAAAAACGCTGTTTTTGCATGAAAAACGTCGTTTTTCGCACGATTATGCCTGATTTTGCAATAAAACGTTGTTTTTCGCACGAAAAACGCTGATTTCGGCGTTCTCGACCAATATTGCGGCGTCAATTAGATTATCTTGGCATTACTACTAATAACATGAAAATCAACGACGAATATGGTGAGAACTCGCATATATCATATATTTCGCACCAAAAACGCTGTTTTTGCACGAAAAACGTCGTTTTTCGCACGATTATGCCTGATTTTGCAATAAAACGTTGTTTTTCGCACGAAAAACGCTGATTTCGGCGTTCTCGACCAATATTGCGGCGTCAATTAGATTATCTTGGCATTACTACTAATAACATGAAAATCAACGATGAATATGGTGAGAACTCGCATATATCATAAATTTCGCACCAAAAACGCTGTTTTTTCACGAAAAACGTCGTTTTTTCGCACGATTATGCCTGATTTTGCAATAAAATGTTGTTTTTCGCACGAAAAACGCTGATTTCGGCGTTCTCGACCAATATTGCGGCGTCAATTAGATTATCTTGGCATTACTACTAATAACATGAAAATCAACGATGAATATGGTGAGAACTCGCATATATCATATATTTCGCACCAAAAACGCTGTTTTTGCACGAAAAACGTCGTTTTTCGCACGATTATGCCTGATTTTGCAATAAAACGTTGTTTTTCGCACGAAAAACGCTGATTTCGGCGTTCTCGACCAATATTGCGGCGTCAATTAGATTATCTTGGCATTACTACTAATAACATGAAAATCAACGATGAATATGGTGAGAACTCGCATATATCATATATTTCGCACCAAAAACGCTGTTTTTTCACGAAAAACGTCGTTTTTCGCACGATTATGCCTGATTTTGCAATAAAATGTTGTTTTTCGCACGAAAAACGCTGATTTCGGCGTTCTCGACCAATATTGCGGCGTCAATTAGATTATCTTGGCATTACCACTAATAACATAAAAATCAACGATGAATATGGTGAGAACTCGCATATATCATATATTTCGCACCAAAAACGCTGTTTTTACACGAAAAACGTCGTTTTTCGCACGATTATGCCTGATTTTGCAATAAAACGTTGTTTTTCGCACGAAAAACGCTGATTTCGGCGTTCTCGACCAATATTGCGGCGTCAATTAGATTATCTTGGCATTACTACTAATAACATGAAAATCAACGACGAATATGGTGAGAACTCGCATATATCATATATTTCGCACCAAAAACGCTGTTTTTGCACGAAAAACGTCGTTTTTCGCACGATTATGCCTGATTTTGCAATAAAACGTTGTTTTTCGCACGAAAAACGCTGATTTCGGCGTTCTCGACCAATATTGCGGCGTCAATTAGATTATCTTGGCATTACTACTAATAACATGAAAATCAACGATGAATATGGTGAGAACTCGCATATATCATATATTTCGCACCAAAAACGCTGTTTTTTCACGAAAAACGTCGTTTTTCGCACGATTATGCCTGATTTTGCAATAAAATGTTGTTTTTCGCACGAAAAACGCTGATTTCGGCGTTCTCGACCAATATTGCGGCGTCAATTAGATTATCTTGGCATTACTACTAATAACATGAAAATCAACGATGAATATGGTGAGAACTCGCATATATCATATATTTCGCACCAAAAACGCTGTTTTTGCACGAAAAACGTCGTTTTTCGCACGATTATGCCTGATTTTGCAATAAAACGTTGTTTTTCGCACGAAAAACGCTGATTTCGGCGTTCTCGACCAATATTGCGGCGTCAATTAGATTATCTTGGCATTACTACTAATAACATGAAAATCAACGATGAATATGGTGAGAACTCGCATATATCATATATTTCGCACCAAAAACGCTGTTTTTTCACGAAAAACGTCGTTTTTCGCACGATTATGCCTGATTTTGCAATAAAATGTTGTTTTTCGCACGAAAAACGCTGATTTCGGCGTTCTCGACCAATATTGCGGCGTCAATTAGATTATCTTGGCATTACCACTAATAACATAAAAATCAACGATGAATATGGTGAGAACTCGCATATATCATATATTTCGCACCAAAAACGCTGTTTTTACACGAAAAACGTCGTTTTTCGCACGATTATGCCTGATTTTGCAATAAAACGTTGTTTTTCGCACGAAAAACGCTGATTTCGGCGTTCTCGACCAATATTGCGGCGTCAATTAGATTATCTTGGCATTACTACTAATAACATGAAAATCAACGATGAATATGGTGAGAACTCGCATATATCATATATTTCGCACCAAAAACGCTGTTTTTGCACGAAAAACGTCGTTTTTCGCACGATTATGCCTGATTTTGCAATAAAACGTTGTTTTTCGCACGAAAAACGCTGATTTCGGCGTTCTCGACCAATATTGCGGCGTCAATTAGATTATCTTGGCATTACTACTAATAACATGAAAATCAACGATGAATATGGTGAGAACTCGCATATATCATATATTTCGCACCAAAAACGCTGTTTTTTTACGAAAAACGTCGTTTTTCGCACGATTATGCCTGATTTTGCAATAAAATGTTGTTTTTCGCACGAAAAACGCTGATTTCGGCGTTCTCGACCAATATTGCGGCGTCAATTAGATTATCTTGGCATTACTACTAATAACATGAAAATCAACGATGAATATGGTGAGAACTCGCATATATCATATATTTCGCACCAAAAACGCTGTTTTTGCACGAAAAACGTCGTTTTTCGGACGATTATGCTTGATTTTGCAATAAAACGTTGTTTTTCGCACGAAAAACGCTGATTTCGGCGTTCTCGACCAATATTGCGGCGTCAACTAGATCATCTTGGCATTACTACTAATAACATGAAAATCAACGATGAATATGGTAAGAACTCGCATATATCATATATTTCGCACCAAAAACGCTGTTTTTGCACGAAAAACGTCGTTTTTCGCACGATTATGCCTGATTTTGCAATATAACGTTGTTTTTCGCACGAAAAACGCTGATTTCGGCGTTCTCGACAAATATTGCGGCGTCAATTAGATTATCTTGGCATTACTACTAATAACATGAAAATCAACGATGAATATGGTGAGAACTCGCATATATCATATATTTCGCACCAAAAACGCTGTTTTTGCACGAAAAACGTCGTTTTTCGCACGATTATGCCTGATTTTGCAATAAAACGTTGCTTTTCGCACGAAAAACGCTGATTTCGGCGTTCTCGACCAATATTGCGGCGTCAATTAGATTATCTTGGCATTACTACTAATAACATGAAAATCAACGATGAATATAATGAGAACTCGCATATATCATATATTTCGCACCAAAAACGCTGTTTTTGCACGAAAAACGTCGTTTTTCGCACGATTATGCCTGATTTTGCAATAAAACGTTGTTTTTCGCACGATTATGCCTGATTTTGCAATAAAACGTTGTTTTTCGCACGAAAAACGCTGATTTCGGCGTTCTCGACCAATATTGCGGCGTCAATTAGATTATCTTGGCATTACTACTAATAACATGAAAATCAACGATGAATATGGTGAGAACTCGCATATATCATATATTTCGCACCAAAAACGCTGTTTTTGCACGAAAAACGTCGTTTTTCGCACGATTATGCCTGATTTTGCAATAAAACGTTGTTTTTCGCACGAAAAACGCTGATTTCGGCGTTCTCGACCAATATTGCGGCGTCAATTAGATTATCTTGGCATTACTACTAATAACATGAAAATCAACGATGAATATAGTGAGAACTCGCATATATCATATGTTTCGCACCAAAAACGCTGTTTTTGCACGAAAAACGTCGTTTTTCGCACGATTATGTCTGATTTTGCAATAAAACGTTGTTTTTCGCACGAAAAACGCTGATTTCGGCGTTCTCGACCAATATTGCGGCGTCAATTAGATTATCTTGGCATTACTACTAATAACATAAAAATCAACGATGAATATGGTGAGAACTCGCATATATCATATATTTCGCACCAAAAACGCTGTTTTTACACGAAAAACGTCGTTTTTCGCACGATTATGCCTGATTTTGCAATAAAACGTTGTTTTTCGCACGAAAAACGCTCATTTCGGCGTTCTCGACCAATATTGCGGCGTCAATTAGATTATCTTGGCATTACTACTAATAACATGAAAATCAACGATGAATATGGTGAGAACTCGCATATATCATATATTTCGCACCAAAAACGCTGTTTTTGCACGAAAAACGTCGTTTTTCGCACGATTATGCCTGATTTTGCAATAAAACGTTGTTTTTCGCACGAAAAACGCTGATTTCGGCGTTCTCGACCAATACTGCGGCGTCAATTAGATTATCTTGGCATTACTACTAATAACATGAAAATCAACGATGAATATGGTGAGAACTCGCATATATCATATATTTCGCACCAAAAACGCTGTTTTTGCATGAAAAACGTCGTTTTTCGCACGATTATGCCTGATTTTGCAATAAAACGTTGTTTTTCGCACGAAAAACGCTGATTTCGGCGTTCTCGACCAATATTGCGGCGTCAATTAGATTATCTTGGCATTACTACTAATAACATGAAAATCAACGATGAATATGGTGAGAACTCGCATGTATCATATATTTCACACCAAAAACGCTGTTTTTGCACGAAAAACGTCGTTTTTCGCACGATTATGCCTGATTTTGCAATAAAATGTTGTTTGTCGCACGAAAAACGCTGATTTTGGCGTTTTCGACCAATATTGCGGCGTCAATTAGATTATCTTGGCATTACTACTAATAACATGAAAATCAACGATGAATATGGTGAGAACTCGCATATATCATATATTTCGCACCAAAAACGCTGTTTTTACACGAAAAACGTCGTTTTTCGCACGATTATGCCTGATTTTGCAATAAAACGTTGTTTTTTGCACGAAAAACGCTGATTTCGGTGTTCTCGACCAATATTGCGGCGTCAATTAGATTATCTTGGCATTACTACTAATAACATGAAAATCAACGATGAATATGGTGAGAACTCGCATGTATCATATATTTCACACCAAAAACGCTGTTTTTGCACGAAAAACGTCGTTTTTCGCACGATTATGCCTGATTTTGCAATAAAATGTTGTTTGTCGCACGAAAAACGCTGATTTTGGCGTTTTCGACCAATATTGCGGCGTCAATTAGATTATCTTGGCATTACTACTAATAACATGAAAATCAACGATGAATATGGTGAGAACTCGCATATATCATATATTTCGCACCAAAAACGCTGTTTTTACACGAAAAACGTCGTTTTTCGCACGATTATGCCTGATTTTGCAATAAAACGTTGTTTTTTGCACGAAAAACGCTGATTTCGGTGTTCTCGACCAATATTGCGGCGTCAATTAGATTATCTTGGCATTACTACTAATAACATAAAAATCAACGATGAATATGGTGAGAACTCGCATATATCATATATTTCGCACCAAAAACGCTGTTTTTACACGAAAAACGTCGTTTTTCGCACGATTATGCCTGATTTTGCAATAAAACGTTGTTTTTTGCACGAAAAACGCTGATTTTGGTGTTCTCGACCAATATTGCGGCGTCAATTAGATTATCTTGGCATTACTACTAATAACATGAAAATCAACGATGAATATGGTCAGAACTCGCATATATCATATATTTCGCACCAAAAACGCTGTTTTTGCACGAAAAACGTCGTTTTTCGCACGATTATGCCTGATTTTGCAATAAAATGTTGTTTTTCGCACGAAAAACGCTGATTTCGGCGTTCTCGACCAATATTGCGGCGTCAATTAGATTATCTTGGCATTACTACTAATAACATGAAAATCAACGATGAATATGGTGAGAACTCGCATATATCATATATTTCGCACCAAAAACGCTGTTTTTGCACGAAAAACGTCGTTTTTCGCACGATTATGCCTGATTTTGCAATAAAATGTTGTTTTTCGCACGAAAAACGCTGATTTCGGCGTTCTCGACCAATATTGCGGCGTCAATTAGATTATCTTGGCATTACTACTAATAACATGAAAATCAACGATGAATAGTTTTTGCACGAAAAACGTCGTTTTTCGCACGATTATGCCTGATTTTGCAATAAAACGTTGTTTTTTGCACGAAAAACGCTGATTTCGGCGTTCTCGACCAATATTGCGGCGTCAATTAGATTATCTTGGCATTACTACTAATAACATGAAAATCAACGATGAATATGGTGAGAACTCGCATATATCATATATTTCGCACCAAAAACGCTGTTTTTGCACGAAAAACGTCGTTTTTCGCACGATTATGCCTGATTTTGCAATAAAACGTTGTTTTTCGCACGAAAAACGCTGATTTCGGCGTTCTCGACCAATATTGCGGCGTCAATTAGATTATCTTGGCATTACTACTAATAACATGAAAATCAACGATGAATATGGTGAGAACTCGCATATATCATATATTTCGCACCAAAAACGCTGTTTTTGCACGAAAAACGTCGTTTTTCGCACGATTATGCCTGATTTTGCAATAAAATGTTGTTTTTCGCACGAAAAACGCTGATTTCGGCGTTCTCGACCAATATTGCGGCGTCAAATAGATTATCTTGGCATTACTACTAATAACATAAAAATCAACGATGAATATGGTGAGAATTCGCATATATCATATATTTCGCACCAAAAACGCTGTTTTTGCATGAAAAACGTCGTTTTTCGCACGATTATGCCTGATTTTGCAATAAAACGTTGTTTTTCGCACGAAAAACGCTGATTTCGGCGTTCTCGACCAATATTGCGGCGTCAATTAGATTATCTTGGCATTACTACTAATAACATGAAAATCAACGACGAATATGGTGAGAACTCGCATATATCATATATTTCGCACCAAAAACGCTGTTTTTGCACGAAAAACGTCGTTTTTCGCACGATTATGCCTGATTTTGCAATAAAACGTTGTTTTTCGCACGAAAAACGCTGATTTCGGCGTTCTCGACCAATATTGCGGCGTCAATTAGATTATCTTGGCATTACTACTAATAACATGAAAATCAACGATGAATATGGTGAGAACTCGCATATATCATATATTTCGCACCAAAAACGCTGTTTTTGCACGAAAAACGTCGTTTTTTGCACGATTATGCCTGATTTTGCAATAAAACGTTGTTTTTCGCACGAAAAACGCTGATTTCGGCGTTCTCGACCAATATTGCGGCGTCAATTAGATTATCTTAGCATTACTACTAATAACATGAAAATCAACGATGAATATGGTGAGAACTCGCATATATCATATATTTCGCACCAAAAACGCTGTTTTTTCACGAAAAACGTCGTTTTTCGCACGATTATGCCTGATTTTGCAATAAAATGTTGTTTTTCGCACGAAAAACGCTGATTTCGGCGTTCTCGACCAATATTGCGGCGTCAATTAGATTATCTTGGCATTACTACTAATAACATGAAAATCAACGATGAATATGGTGAGAACTCGCATATATCATATATTTCGCACCAAAAACGCTGTTTTTGCACGAAAAACGTCGTTTTTCGCACGATTATGCCTGATTTTGCAATAAAACGTTGTTTTTCGCACGAAAAACGCTGATTTCGGCGTTCTCGACCAATATTGCGGCGTCAATTAGATTATCTTGGCATTACTACTAATAACATGAAAATCAACGATGAATATGGTGAGAACTCGCATATATCATATATTTCGCACCAAAAACGCTGTTTTTGCACGAAAAACGTCGTTTTTCGCACGATTATGCCTGATTTTGCAATAAAACGTTGTTTTTCGCACGAAAAACGCTGATTTCGGCGTTCTCGACCAATATTGCGGCGTCAATTAGATTATCTTGGCATTACTACTAATAACATGAAAATCAACGATGAATATGGTGAGAACTCGCATATATCATATATTTCGCACCAAAAACGCTGTTTTTTCACGAAAAACGTCGTTTTTCGCACGATTATGCCTGATTTTGCAATAAAATGTTGTTTTTCGCACGAAAAACGCTGATTTCGGCGTTCTCGACCAATATTGCGGCGTCAATTAGATTATCTTGGCATTACCACTAATAACATAAAAATCAACGATGAATATGGTGAGAACTCGCATATATCATATATTTCGCACCAAAAACGCTGTTTTTGCACGAAAAACGTCGTTTTTCGCACGATTATGCCTGATTTTGCAATAAAACGTTGTTTTTCGCACGAAAAACGCTGATTTCGGCGTTCTCGACCAATATTGCGGCGTCAATTAGATTATCTTGGCATTACTACTAATAACATGAAAATCAACGATGAATATAGTGAGAACTCGCATATATCATATGTTTCGCACCAAAAACGCTGTTTTTGCACGAAAAACGTCGTTTTTCGCACGATTATGTCTGATTTTGCAATAAAACGTTGTTTTTCGCACGAAAAACGCTGATTTCGGCGTTCTCGACCAATATTGCGGCGTCAATTAGATTATCTTGGCATTACTACTAATAACATGAAAATCAACGATGAATATAGTGAGAACTCGCATATATCATATGTTTCGCACCAAAAACGCTGTTTTTGCACGAAAAACGTCGTTTTTCGCACGATTATGCCTGATTTTGCAATAAAACGTTGTTTTTCGCACGAAAAACGCTGATTTCGGCGTTCTCGACCAATATTGCGGCGTCAATTAGATTATCTTGGCATTACTACTAATAACATGAAAATCAACGATGAATATGGTGAGAACTCGCATATATCATATATTTCGCACCAAAAACGCTGTTTTTGCACGAAAAACGTCGTTTTTTGCACGATTATGCCTGATTTTGCAATAAAACGTTGTTTTTCGCACGAAAAACGCTGATTTCGGCGTTCTCGACCAATATTGCGGCGTCAATTAGATTATCTTAGCATTACTACTAATAACATGAAAATCAACGATGAATATGGTGAGAACTCGCATATATCATATATTTCGCACCAAAAACGCTGTTTTTTCACGAAAAACGTCGTTTTTCGCACGATTATGCCTGATTTTGCAATAAAATGTTGTTTTTCGCACGAAAAACGCTGATTTCGGCGTTCTCGACCAATATTGCGGCGTCAATTAGATTATCTTGGCATTACTACTAATAACATGAAAATCAACGATGAATATGGTGAGAACTCGCATATATCATATATTTCGCACCAAAAACGCTGTTTTTGCACGAAAAACGTCGTTTTTCGCACGATTATGCCTGATTTTGCAATAAAACGTTGTTTTTCGCACGAAAAACGCTGATTTCGGCGTTCTCGACCAATATTGCGGCGTCAATTAGATTATCTTGGCATTACTACTAATAACATGAAAATCAACGATGAATATGGTGAGAACTCGCATATATCATATATTTCGCACCAAAAACGCTGTTTTTGCACGAAAAACGTCGTTTTTCGCACGATTATGCCTGATTTTGCAATAAAACGTTGTTTTTCGCACGAAAAACGCTGATTTCGGCGTTCTCGACCAATATTGCGGCGTCAATTAGATTATCTTGGCATTACTACTAATAACATGAAAATCAACGATGAATATGGTGAGAACTCGCATATATCATATATTTCGCACCAAAAACGCTGTTTTTTCACGAAAAACGTCGTTTTTCGCACGATTATGCCTGATTTTGCAATAAAATGTTGTTTTTCGCACGAAAAACGCTGATTTCGGCGTTCTCGACCAATATTGCGGCGTCAATTAGATTATCTTGGCATTACCACTAATAACATAAAAATCAACGATGAATATGGTGAGAACTCGCATATATCATATATTTCGCACCAAAAACGCTGTTTTTGCACGAAAAACGTCGTTTTTCGCACGATTATGCCTGATTTTGCAATAAAACGTTGTTTTTCGCACGAAAAACGCTGATTTCGGCGTTCTCGACCAATATTGCGGCGTCAATTAGATTATCTTGGCATTACTACTAATAACATGAAAATCAACGATGAATATAGTGAGAACTCGCATATATCATATGTTTCGCACCAAAAACGCTGTTTTTGCACGAAAAACGTCGTTTTTCGCACGATTATGTCTGATTTTGCAATAAAACGTTGTTTTTCGCACGAAAAACGCTGATTTCGGCGTTCTCGACCAATATTGCGGCGTCAATTAGATTATCTTGGCATTACTACTAATAACATGAAAATCAACGATGAATATGGTGAGAACTCGCATATATCATATATTTCGCACCAAAAACGCTGTTTTTGCACGAAAAACGTCGTTTTTCGCACGATTATGCCTGATTTTGCAATAAAATGTTGTTTTTCGCACGAAAAACGCTGATTTCGGCGTTCTCGACCAATATTGCGGCGTCAATTAGATTATCTTGGCATTACTACTAATAACATAAAAATCAACGATGAATATGGTGAGAACTCGCATATATCATATATTTCGCACCAAAAACGCTGTTTTTACACGAAAAACGTCGTTTTTCGCACGATTATGCCTGATTTTGCAATAAAACGTTGTTTTTCGCACGAAAAACGCTGATTTCGGCGTTCTCGACCAATATTGCGGCGTCAATTAGATTATCTTGGCATTACTACTAATAACATGAAAATCAACGATGAATATGGTGAGAACTCGCATATATCATATATTTCGCACCAAAAACGCTGTTTTTGCACGAAAAACGTCGTTTTTCGCACGATTATGCCTGATTTTGCAATAAAACGTTGTTTTTCGCACGAAAAACGCTGATTTCGGCGTTCTCGACAAATATTGCGGCGTCAATTAGATTATCTTGGCATTACTACTAATAACATGAAAATCAACGATGAATATGGTGAGAACTCGCATATATCATATATTTCGCACCAAAAACGCTGTTTTTGCACGAAAAACGTCGTTTTTCGCACGATTATGCCTGATTTTGCAATAAAACGTTGTTTTTCGCACGAAAAACGCTGATTTCGGCGTTCTCGACCAATATTGCGGCGTCAATTAGATTATCTTGGCATTACTACTAATAACATGAAAATCAACGATGAATATAATGAGAACTCGCATATATCATATATTTCGCACCAAAAACGCTGTTTTTGCACGAAAAACGTCGTTTTTCGCACGATTATGCCTGATTTTGCAATAAAACGTTGTTTTTCGCACGAAAAACGCTGATTTCGGCGTTCTCGACCAATATTGCGGCGTCAATTAGATTATCTTGGCATTACTACTAATAACATGAAAATCAACGATGAATATAATGAGAACTCGCATATATCATATATTTCGCACCAAAAACGCTGTTTTTGCACGAAAAACGTCGTTTTTCGCACGATTATGCCTGATTTTGCAATAAAACGTTGTTTTTCGCACGATTATGCCTGATTTTGCAATAAAACGTTGTTTTTCGCACGAAAAACGCTGATTTCGGCGTTCTCGACCAATATTGCGGCGTCAATTAGATTATCTTGGCATTACTACTAATAACATGAAAATCAACGATGAATATGGTGAGAACTCGCATATATCATATATTTCGCACCAAAAACGCTGTTTTTGCACGAAAAACGTCGTTTTTCGCACGATTATGCCTGATTTTGCAATAAAACGTTGTTTTTCGCACGAAAAACGCTGATTTCGGCGTTCTCGACCAATATTGCGGCGTCAATTAGATTATCTTGGCATTACTACTAATAACATGAAAATCAACGATGAATATAGTGAGAACTCGCATATATCATATGTTTCGCACCAAAAACGCTGTTTTTGCACGAAAAACGTCGTTTTTCGCACGATTATGTCTGATTTTGCAATAAAACGTTGTTTTTCGCACGAAAAACGCTGATTTCGGCGTTCTCGACCAATATTGCGGCGTCAATTAGATTATCTTGGCATTACTACTAATAACATAAAAATCAACGATGAATATGGTGAGAACTCGCATATATCATATATTTCGCACCAAAAACGCTGTTTTTACACGAAAAACGTCGTTTTTCGCACGATTATGCCTGATTTTGCAATAAAACGTTGTTTTTCGCACGAAAAACGCTGATTTCGGCGTTCTCGACCAATATTGCGGCGTCAATTAGATTATCTTGGCATTACTACTAATAACATGAAAATCAACGATGAATATGGTGAGAACTCGCATATATCATATATTTCGCACCAAAAACGCTGTTTTGGCACGAAAAACGTCGTTTTTCGCACGATTATGCCTGATTTTGCAATAAAACGTTGTTTTTCGCACGAAAAACGCTGATTTCGGCGTTCTCGACCAATATTGCGGCGTCAATTAGATTATCTTGGCATTACTACTAATAACATGAAAATCAACGATGAATATGGTGAGAACTCGCATATATCATATATTTCGCACCAAAAACGCTGTTTTTTCACGAAAAACGTCGTTTTTCGCACGATTATGCCTGATTTTGCAATAAAATGTTGTTTTTCGCACGAAAAACGCTGATTTCGGCGTTCTCGACCAATATTGCGGCGTCAATTAGATTATCTTGGCATTACTACTAATAACATGAAAATCAACGATGAATATGGTGAGAACTCGCATATATCATATATTTCGCACCAAAAACGCTGTTTTTGCACGAAAAACGTCGTTTTTCGCACGATTATGCTTGATTTTGCAATAAAACGTTGTTTTTCGCACGAAAAACGCTGATTTCGGCGTTCTCGACCAATATTGCGGCGTCAACTAGATCATCTTGGCATTACTACTAATAACATGAAAATCAACGATGAATATGGTAAGAACTCGCATATATCATATATTTCGCACCAAAAACGCTGTTTTTGCACGAAAAACGTCGTTTTTCGCACGATTATGCCTGATTTTGCAATAAAACGTTGTTTTTCGCACGAAAAACGCTGATTTCGGCGTTCTCGACAAATATTGCGGCGTCAATTAGATTATCTTGGCATTACTACTAATAACATGAAAATCAACGATGAATATGGTGAGAACTCGCATATATCATATATTTCGCACCAAAAACGCTGTTTTTGCACGAAAAACGTCGTTTTTCGCACGATTATGCCTGATTTTGCAATAAAACGTTGTTTTTCGCACGAAAAACGCTGATTTCGGCGTTCTCGACCAATATTGCGGCGTCAATTAGATTATCTTGGCATTACTACTAATAACATGAAAATCAACGATGAATATAGTGAGAACTCGCATATATCATATGTTTCGCACCAAAAACGCTGTTTTTGCACGAAAAACGTCGTTTTTCGCACGATTATGTCTGATTTTGCAATAAAACGTTGTTTTTCGCACGAAAAACGCTGATTTCGGCGTTCTCGACCAATATTGCGGCGTCAATTAGATTATCTTGGCATTACTACTAATAACATGAAAATCAACGATGAATATGGTGAGAACTCGCATATATCATATATTTCGCACCAAAAACGCTGTTTTTGCACGAAAAACGTCGTTTTTCGCACGATTATGCCTGATTTTGCAATAAAATGTTGTTTTTCGCACGAAAAACGCTGATTTCGGCGTTCTCGACCAATATTGCGGCGTCAATTAGATTATCTTGGCATTACTACTAATAACATAAAAATCAACGATGAATATGGTGAGAACTCGCATATATCATATATTTCGCACCAAAAACGCTGTTTTTACACGAAAAACGTCGTTTTTCGCACGATTATGCCTGATTTTGCAATAAAACGTTGTTTTTCGCACGAAAAACGCTGATTTCGGCGTTCTCGACCAATATTGCGGCGTCAATTAGATTATCTTGGCATTACTACTAATAACATGAAAATCAACGATGAATATGGTGAGAACTCGCATATATCATATATTTCGCACCAAAAACGCTGTTTTGGCACGAAAAACGTCGTTTTTCGCACGATTATGCCTGATTTTGCAATAAAACGTTGTTTTTCGCACGAAAAACGCTGATTTCGGCGTTCTCGACCAATATTGCGGCGTCAATTAGATTATCTTGGCATTACTACTAATAACATGAAAATCAACGATGAATATGGTGAGAACTCGCATATATCATATATTTCGCACCAAAAACGCTGTTTTTTCACGAAAAACGTCGTTTTTCCCACGATTATGCCTGATTTTGCAATAAAATGTTGTTTTTCGCACGAAAAACGCTGATTTCGGCGTTCTCGACCAATAATGCGGCGTCAATTAGATTATCTTGGCATTACTACTAATAACATGAAAATCAACGATGAATATGGTGAGAACTCGCATATATCATATATTTCGCACCAAAAACGCTGTTTTTGCACGAAAAACGTCGTTTTTCGCACGATTATGCCTGATTTTGCAATAAAACGTTGTTTTTCGCACGAAAAACGCTGATTTCGGCGTTCTCGACCAATATTGCGGCGTCAATTAGATTATCTTGGCATTACTACTAATAACATGAAAATCAACGATGAATATGGTGAGAACTCGCATATATCATATATTTCGCACCAAAAACGCTGTTTTTGCACGAAAAACGTCGTTTTTCGCACGATTATGCTTGATTTTGCAATAAAACGTTGTTTTTCGCACGAAAAACGCTGATTTCGGCGTTCTCGACCAATATTGCGGCGTCAACTAGATCATCTTGGCATTACTACTAATAACATGAAAATCAACGATGAATATGGTAAGAACTCGCATATATCATATATTTCGCACCAAAAACGCTGTTTTTGCACGAAAAACGTCGTTTTTCGCACGATTATGCCTGATTTTGCAATAAAACGTTGTTTTTCGCACGAAAAACGCTGATTTCGGCGTTCTCGACAAATATTGCGGCGTCAATTAGATTATCTTGGCATTACTACTAATAACATGAAAATCAACGATGAATATGGTGAGAACTCGCATATATCATATATTTCGCACCAAAAACGCTGTTTTTGCACGAAAAACGTCGTTTTTCGCACGATTATGCCTGATTTTGCAATAAAACGTTGTTTTTCGCACGAAAAACGCTGATTTCGGCGTTCTCGACCAATATTGCGGCGTCAATTAGATTATCTTGGCATTACTACTAATAACATGAAAATCAACGATGAATATAATGAGAACTCGCATATATCATATATTTCGCACCAAAAACGCTGTTTTTGCACGAAAAACGTCGTTTTTCGCACGATTATGCCTGATTTTGCAATAAAACGTTGTTTTTCGCACGAAAAACGCTGATTTCGGCGTTCTCGACCAATATTGCGGCGTCAATTAGATTATCTTGGCATTACTACTAATAACATGAAAATCAACGATGAATATAATGAGAACTCGCATATATCATATATTTCGCACCAAGAACGCTGTTTTTGCACGAAAAACGTCGTTTTTCGCACGATTATGCCTGATTTTGCAATAAAACGTTGTTTTTCGCACGATTATGCCTGATTTTGCAATAAAACGTTGTTTTTCGCACGAAAAACGCTGATTTCGGCGTTCTCGACCAATATTGCGGCGTCAATTAGATTATCTTGGCATTACTACTAATAACATGAAAATCAACGATGAATATGGTGAGAACTCGCATATATCATATATTTCGCACCAAAAACGCTGTTTTTGCACGAAAAACGTCGTTTTTCGCACGATTATGCCTGATTTTGCAATAAAACGTTGTTTTTCGCACGAAAAACGCTGATTTCGGCGTTCTCGACCAATATTGCGGCGTCAATTAGATTATCTTGGCATTACTACTAATAACATGAAAATCAACGATGAATATAGTGAGAACTCGCATATATCATATGTTTCGCACCAAAAACGCTGTTTTTGCACGAAAAACGTCGTTTTTCGCACGATTATGTCTGATTTTGCAATAAAACGTTGTTTTTCGCACGAAAAACGCTGATTTCGGCGTTCTCGACCAATATTGCGGCGTCAATTAGATTATCTTGGCATTACTACTAATAACATGAAAATCAACGATGAATATGGTGAGAACTCGCATATATCATATATTTCGCACCAAAAACGCTGTTTTTGCACGAAAAACGTCGTTTTTCGCACGATTATGCCTGATTTTGCAATAAAATGTTGTTTTTCGCACGAAAAACGCTGATTTCGGCGTTCTCGACCAATATTGCGGCGTCAATTAGATTATCTTGGCATTACTACTAATAACATAAAAATCAACGATGAATATGGTGAGAACTCGCATATATCATATATTTCGCACCAAAAACGCTGTTTTTACACGAAAAACGTCGTTTTTCGCACGATTATGCCTGATTTTGCAATAAAACGTTGTTTTTCGCACGAAAAACGCTGATTTCGGCGTTCTCGACCAATATTGCGGCGTCAATTAGATTATCTTGGCATTACTACTAATAACATGAAAATCAACGATGAATATGGTGAGAACTCGCATATATCATATATTTCGCACCAAAAACGCTGTTTTGGCACGAAAAACGTCGTTTTTCGCACGATTATGCCTGATTTTGCAATAAAACGTTGTTTTTCGCACGAAAAACGCTGATTTCGGCGTTCTCGACCAATATTGCGGCGTCAATTAGATTATCTTGGCATTACTACTAATAACATGAAAATCAACGATGAATATGGTGAGAACTCGCATATATCATATATTTCGCACCAAAAACGCTGTTTTTTCACGAAAAACGTCGTTTTTCGCACGATTATGCTTGATTTTGCAATAAAACGTTGTTTTTCGCACGAAAAACGCTGATTTCGGCGTTCTCGACCAATATTGCGGCGTCAACTAGATCATCTTGGCATTACTACTAATAACATGAAAATCAACGATGAATATGGTAAGAACTCGCATATATCATATATTTCGCACCAAAAACGCTGTTTTTGCACGAAAAACGTCGTTTTTCGCACGATTATGCCTGATTTTGCAATAAAACGTTGTTTTTCGCACGAAAAACGCTGATTTCGGCGTTCTCGACAAATATTGCGGCGTCAATTAGATTATCTTGGCATTACTACTAATAACATGAAAATCAACGATGAATATGGTGAGAACTCGCATATATCATATATTTCGCACCAAAAACGCTGTTTTTGCACGAAAAACGTCGTTTTTCGCACGATTATGCCTGATTTTGCAATAAAACGTTGTTTTTCGCACGAAAAACGCTGATTTCGGCGTTCTCGACCAATATTGCGGCGTCAATTAGATTATCTTGGCATTACTACTAATAACATGAAAATCAACGATGAATATAGTGAGAACTCGCATATATCATATGTTTCGCACCAAAAACGCTGTTTTTGCACGAAAAACGTCGTTTTTCGCACGATTATGTCTGATTTTGCAATAAAACGTTGTTTTTCGCACGAAAAACGCTGATTTCGGCGTTCTCGACCAATATTGCGGCGTCAATTAGATTATCTTGGCATTACTACTAATAACATGAAAATCAACGATGAATATGGTGAGAACTCGCATATATCATATATTTCGCACCAAAAACGCTGTTTTTGCACGAAAAACGTCGTTTTTCGCACGATTATGCCTGATTTTGCAATAAAATGTTGTTTTTCGCACGAAAAACGCTGATTTCGGCGTTCTCGACCAATATTGCGGCGTCAATTAGATTATCTTGGCATTACTACTAATAACATAAAAATCAACGATGAATATGGTGAGAACTCGCATATATCATATATTTCGCACCAAAAACACTGTTTTTACACGAAAAACGTCGTTTTTCGCACGATTATGCCTGATTTTGCAATAAAACGTCGTTTTTCGCACGAAAAACGCTGATTTCGGCGTTCTCGACCAATATTGCGGCGTCAATTAGATTATCTTGGCATTACTACTAATAACATGAAAATCAACGATGAATATGGTGAGAACTCGCATATATCATATATTTCGCACCAAAAACGCTGTTTTGGCACGAAAAACGTCGTTTTTCGCACGATTATGCCTGATTTTGCAATAAAACGTTGTTTTTCGCACGAAAAACGCTGATTTCGGCGTTCTCGACCAATATTGCGGCGTCAATTAGATTATCTTGGCATTACTACTAATAACATGAAAATCAACGATGAATATGGTGAGAACTCGCATATATCATATATTTCGCACCAAAAACGCTGTTTTTTCACGAAAAACGTCGTTTTTCGCACGATTATGCCTGATTTTGCAATAAAATGTTGTTTTTCGCACGAAAAACGCTGATTTCGGCGTTCTCGACCAATAATGCGGCGTCAATTAGATTATCTTGGCATTACTACTAATAACATGAAAATCAACGATGAATATGGTGAGAACTCGCATATATCATATATTTCGCACCAAAAACGCTGTTTTTGCACGAAAAACGTCGTTTTTCGCACGATTATGCTTGATTTTGCAATAAAACGTTGTTTTTCGCACGAAAAACGCTGATTTCGGCGTTCTCGACCAATATTGCGGCGTCAACTAGATCATCTTGGCATTACTACTAATAACATGAAAATCAACGATGAATATGGTAAGAACTCGCATATATCATATATTTCGCACCAAAAACGCTGTTTTTGCACGAAAAACGTCGTTTTTCGCACGATTATGCCTGATTTTGCAATAAAACGTTGTTTTTCGCACGAAAAACGCTGATTTCGGCGTTCTCGACAAATATTGCGGCGTCAATTAGATTATCTTGGCATTACTACTAATAACATGAAAATCAACGATGAATATGGTGAGAACTCGCATATATCATATATTTCGCACCAAAAACGCTGTTTTTGCACGAAAAACGTCGTTTTTCGCACGATTATGCCTGATTTTGCAATAAAACGTTGTTTTTCGCACGAAAAACGCGGATTTTGGCGTTCTCGACCAATATTGCGGCGTCAATTAGATTATCTTGGCATTACTACTAATAACATGAAAATCAACGATGAATATAGTGAGAACTCGCATATATCATATGTTTCGCACCAAAAACGCTGTTTTTGCACGAAAAACGTCGTTTTTCGCACGATTATGTCTGATTTTGCAATAAAACGTTGTTTTTCGCACGAAAAACGCTGATTTCGGCGTTCTCGACCAATATTGCGGCGTCAATTAGATTATCTTGGCATTACTACTAATAACATGAAAATCAACGATGAATATGGTGAGAACTCGCATATATCATATATTTCGCACCAAAAACGCTGTTTTTGCACGAAAAACGTCGTTTTTCGCACGATTATGCTTGATTTTGCAATAAAACGTTGTTTTTCGCACGAAAAACGCTGATTTCGGCGTTCTCGACCAATATTGCGGCGTCAACTAGATCATCTTGGCATTACTACTAATAACATGAAAATCAACGATGAATATGGTAAGAACTCGCATATATCATATATTTCGCACCAAAAACGCTGTTTTTGCACGAAAAACGTCGTTTTTCGCACGATTATGCCTGATTTTGCAATAAAACGTTGTTTTTCGCACGAAAAACGCTGATTTCGGCGTTCTCGACCAATATTGCGGCGTCAATTAGATTATCTTGGCATTACTACTAATAACATGAAAATCAACGATGAATATGGTGAGAACTCGCATATATCATATATTTCGCACCAAAAACGCTGTTTTTGCACGAAAAACGTCGTTCTTCGCACGATTATGCCTGATTTTGCAATAAAACGTTGTTTTTCGCACGAAAAACGCTGATTTCGGCGTTCTCGACCAATATTGCGGCGTCAATTAGATTATCTTGGCATTACTACTAATAACATGAAAATCAACGATGAATATAGTGAGAACTCGCATATATCATATGTTTCGCACCAAAAACGCTGTTTTTGCACGAAAAACGTCGTTTTTCGCACGATTGTGCCTGATTTTGCAATAAAACGTTGTTTTTCGCACGAAAAACGCTGATTTCGGCGTTCTCGACCAATATTGCGGCGTCAATTAGATTATCTTGGCATTACTACTAATAACATGAAAATCAACGATGAATATAATGAGAACTCGCATATATCATATATTTCGCACCAAAAACGCTGTTTTTTGCACGAAAAACGTCGTTTTTCGCACGATTATGCCTGATTTTGCAATAAAACGTTGTTTTTCGCACGATTATGCCTGATTTTGCAATAAAACGTTGTTTTTCGCACGAAAAACGCTGATTTCGGCGTTCTCGACCAATATTGCGGCGTCAATTAGATTATCTTGGCATTACTACTAATAACATGAAAATCAACGATGAATATAGTGAGAACTCGCATATATCATATGTTTCGCACCAAAAACGCTGTTTTTGCACGAAAAACGTCGTTTTTCGCACGATTATGCCTGATTTTGCAATAAAACGTTGTTTTTCGCACGAAAAACACTGATTTCGGCGTTCTCGACCAATATTGCGGCGTCAATTAGATTATCTTGGCATTACTACTAATAACATAAAAATCAACGATGAATATGGTGAGAACTCGCATATATCATATATTTCGCACCAAAAACGCTGTTTTTACACGAAAAACGTCGTTTTTCGCACGATTATGCCTGATTTTGCAATAAAACGTTGTTTTTCGCACGAAAAACGCTGATTTCGGCGTTCTCGACCAATATTGCGGCGTCAATTAGATTATCTTGGCATTACTACTAATAACATGAAAATCAACGATGAATATGGTGAGAACTCGCATATATCATATATTTCGCACCAAAAACGCTGTTTTGGCACGAAAAACGTCGTTTTTCGCACGATTATGCCTGATTTTGCAATAAAATGTTGTTTTTCGCACGAAAAACGCTGATTTCGGCGTTCTCGACCAATATTGCGGCGTCAATTAGATTATCTTGGCATTACTACTAATAACATAAAAATCAACGATGAATATGGTGAGAACTCGCATATATCATATATTTCGCACCAAAAACGCTGTTTTTACACGAAAAACGTCGTTTTTCGCACGATTATGCCTGATTTTGCAATAAAACGTTGTTTTTCGCACGAAAAACGCTGATTTCGGCGTTCTCGACCAATATTGCGGCGTCAATTAGATTATCTTGGCATTACTACTAATAACATGAAAATCAACGATGAATATGGTGAGAACTCGCATATATCATATATTTCGCACCAAAAACGCTGTTTTGGCACGAAAAACGTCGTTTTTCGCACGATTATGCCTGATTTTGCAATAAAACGTTGTTTTTCGCACGAAAAACGCTGATTTCGGCGTTCTCGACCAATATTGCGGCGTCAATTAGATTATCTTGGCATTACTACTAATAACATGAAAATCAACGATGAATATGGTGAGAACTCGCATATATCATATATTTCGCACCAAAAACGCTGTTTTTTCACGAAAAACGTCGTTTTTCGCACGATTATGCCTGATTTTGCAATAAAATGTTGTTTTTCGCACGAAAAACGCTGATTTCGGCGTTCTCGACCAATAATGCGGCGTCAATTAGATTATCTTGGCATTACTACTAATAACATGAAAATCAACGATGAATATGGTGAGAACTCGCATATATCATATATTTCGCACCAAAAACGCTGTTTTTGCACGAAAAACGTCGTTTTTCGCACGATTATGCTTGATTTTGCAATAAAACGTTGTTTTTCGCACGAAAAACGCTGATTTCGGCGTTCTCGACCAATATTGCGGCGTCAACTAGATCATCTTGGCATTACTACTAATAACATGAAAATCAACGATGAATATGGTAAGAACTCGCATATATCATATATTTCGCACCAAAAACGCTGTTTTTGCACGAAAAACGTCGTTTTTCGCACGATTATGCCTGATTTTGCAATAAAACGTTGTTTTTCGCACGAAAAACGCTGATTTCGGCGTTCTCGACAAATATTGCGGCGTCAATTAGATTATCTTGGCATTACTACTAATAACATGAAAATCAACGATGAATATGGTGAGAACTCGCATATATCATATATTTCGCACCAAAAACGCTGTTTTTGCACGAAAAACGTCGTTTTTCGCACGATTATGCCTGATTTTGCAATAAAACGTTGTTTTTCGCACGAAAAACGCGGATTTTGGCGTTCTCGACCAATATTGCGGCGTCAATTAGATTATCTTGGCATTACTACTAATAACATGAAAATCAACGATGAATATAATGAGAACTCGCATATATCATATATTTCGCACCAAAAACGCTGTTTTTGCACGAAAAACGTCGTTTTTCGCACGATTATGCCTGATTTTGCAATAAAACGTTGTTTTTCGCACGATTATGCCTGATTTTGCAATAAAACGTTGTTTTTCGCACGAAAAACGCTGATTTCGGCGTTCTCGACCAATATTGCGGCGTCAATTAGATTATCTTGGCATTACTACTAATAACATGAAAATCAACGATGAATATGGTGAGAACTCGCATATATCATATATTTCGCACCAAAAACGCTGTTTTTGCACGAAAAACGTCGTTTTTCGCACGATTATGCCTGATTTTGCAATAAAACGTTGTTTTTCGCACGAAAAACGCTGATTTCGGCGTTCTCGACCAATATTGCGGCGTCAATTAGATTATCTTGGCATTACTACTAATAACATGAAAATCAACGATGAATATAGTGAGAACTCGCATATATCATATGATTCGCACCAAAAACGCTGTTTTTGCACGAAAAACGTCGTTTTTCGCACGATTATGTCTGATTTTGCAATAAAACGTTGTTTTTCGCACGAAAAACGCTGATTTCGGCGTTCTCGACCAATATTGCGGCGTCAATTAGATTATCTTGGCATTACTACTAATAACATGAAAATCAACGATGAATATGGTGAGAACTCGCATATATCATATATTTCGCACCAAAAACGCTGTTTTTGCACGAAAAACGTCGTTTTTCGCACGATTATGCCTGATTTTGCAATAAAATGTTGTTTTTCGCACGAAAAACGCTGATTTCGGCGTTCTCGACCAATATTGCGGCGTCAATTAGATTATCTTGGCATTACTACTAATAACATAAAAATCAACGATGAATATGGTGAGAACTCGCATATATCATATATTTCGCACCAAAAACGCTGTTTTTACACGAAAAACGTCGTTTTTCGCACGATTATGCCTGATTTTGCAATAAAACGTTGTTTTTCGCACGATTATGCCTGATTTTGCAATAAAATGTTGTTTTTCGCACGAAAAACGCTGATTTCGGCGTTCTCGACCAATATTGCGGCGTCAATTAGATTATCTTGGCATTACTACTAATAACATGAAAATCAACGATGAATATGGTGAGAACTCGCATATATCATATATTTCGCACCAAAAACGCTGTTTTTGCACGAAAAACGTCGTTTTTCGCACGATTATGCCTGATTTTGCAATAAAACGTTGTTTTTCGCACGAAAAACGCTGATTTCGGCGTTCTCGACCAATATTGCGGCGTCAATTAGATTATCTTGGCATTACTACTAATAACATGAAAATCAACGATGAATATAATGAGAACTCGCATATATCATATATTTCGCACCAAAAACGCTGTTTTTGCACGAAAAACGTCGTTTTTCGCACGATTATGCCTGATTTTGCAATAAAACGTTGTTTTTCGCACGATTATGCCTGATTTTGCAATAAAACGTTGTTTTTCGCACGAAAAACGCTGATTTCGGCGTTCTCGACCAATATTGCGGCGTCAATTAGATTATCTTGGCATTACTACTAATAACATGAAAATCAACGATGAATATGGTGAGAACTCGCATATATCATATATTTCGCACCAAAAACGCTGTTTTTGCACGAAAAACGTCGTTCTTCGCACGATTTTGCCTGATTTTGCAATAAAACGTTGTTTTTCGCACGAAAAACGCTGATTTCGGCGTTCTCGACCAATATTGCGGCGTCAATTAGATTATCTTGGCATTACTACTAATAACATGAAAATCAACGATGAATATAGTGAGAACTCGCATATATCATATGTTTCGCACCAAAAACGCTGTTTTTGCACGAAAAACGTCGTTTTTCGCACGATTGTGCCTGATTTTGCAATAAAACGTTGTTTTTCGCACGAAAAACGCTGATTTCGGCGTTCTCGACCAATATTGCGGCGTCAATTAGATTATCTTGGCATTACTACTAATAACATGAAAATCAACGATGAATATAATGAGAACTCGCATATATCATATATTTCGCACCAAAAACGCTGTTTTTTGCACGAAAAACGTCGTTTTTCGCACGATTATGCCTGATTTTGCAATAAAACGTTGTTTTTCGCACGATTATGCCTGATTTTGCAATAAAACGTTGTTTTTCGCACGAAAAACGCTGATTTCGGCGTTCTCGACCAATATTGCGGCGTCAATTAGATTATCTTGGCATTACTACTAATAACATGAAAATCAACGATGAATATAGTGAGAACTCGCATATATCATATGTTTCGCACCAAAAACGCTGTTTTTGCACGAAAAACGTCGTTTTTCGCACGATTATGCCTGATTTTGCAATAAAACGTTGTTTTTCGCACAAAAAACACTGATTTCGGCGTTCTCGACCAATATTGCGGCGTCAATTAGATTATCTTGGCATTACTACTAATAACATGAAAATCAACGATGAATATAATGAGAACTCGCATATATCATATATTTCGCACCAAAAACGCTGTTTTTGCACGAAAAACGTCGTTTTTCGCACGATTATGCCTGTTTTTGCACGAAAAACGTCGTTTTTCGCACGATTATGCTTGATTTTGCAATAAAACGTTGTTTTTCGCACGAAAAACGCTGATTTCGGCGTTCTCAACCAATATTGAGGCGTCAATGAGATTATCTTGGCATTACTACTAATAACATGAAAATCAACGATGAATATGGTGAGAACTCGCATATATCATATATTTCGCACCAAAAACGCTGTTTTTGCACGAAAAACGTCGTTTTTCGCACGATTATGCTTGATTTTGCAATAAAACGTTGTTTTTCGCACGAAAAACGCTGATTTCGGCGTTCTCGACCAATATTGCGGCGTCAATTAGATTATCTTGGCATTACTACTAATAACATGAAAATCAACGATGAATATGGTGAGAACTCGCATATATCATATATTTCGCACCAAAAACGCTGTTTTTGCACGAAAAACGTCGTTTTTCGCACGATTATGCCTGATTTTGCAATAAAAAGTTGTTTTTCGCACGAAAAACGCTGATTTCGGCGTTCTCGACCAATATTGCGGCGTCAATTAGATTATCTTGGCATTACTACTAATAACATGAAAATCAACGATGAATATGGTGAGAACTCGCATATATCATATATTTTGCACCAAAAACGCTGTTTTTGCACGAAAAACTTCGTTTTTCGCACGATTATGCCTGATTTTGCAATAAAACGTTGTTTTTCGCACGAAAAACGCTGATTTCGGCGTTCTCGACCAATATTGCGGCGTCAATTAGATTATCTTGGCATTACTACTAATAACATGAAAATAAACGATGAATATAGTGAGAATTCGCATATATCATATGTTTCGCACCAAAACGCTGTTTTTGCACGAAAAACGTCGTTTTTCGCACGATTATGCCTGATTTTGCAATAAAACGTTGTTTTTCGCACGAAAAACGCTGATTTCGGCGTTCTCGACCAATATTGCGGCGTCAATTAGATTATCTTGGCATTACTACTAATAACATGAAAATCAACGATGAATATGGTGAGAACTCGCATATATCATATATTTCGCACCAAAAACGCTGTTTTTGCACGAAAAACGTCGTTTTTCGCACGATTGTGCCTGATTTTGCAATAAAACGTTGTTTTTCGCACGAAAAACGCTGATTTCGGCGTTCTCGACCAATATTGCGGCGTCAATTAGATTACCTTGGCATTACTACTAATAACATGAAAATCAACGATGAATATGGTGAGAACTCGCATATATCATATATTTCGCACCAAAAACGCTGTTTTTGCACGAAAAACGTCGTTTTTCGCACGATTATGCTTGATTTTGCAATAAAACGTTGTTTTTCGCTCGAAAAACGCTAATTTCGGCGTTCTCGACCAATATTGCGGCGTCAATTAGATTATCTTGGCATTACTACTAATAACATGAAAATCAACGATGAATATGGTGAGAACTCGCATATATCATATATTTCGCACCAAAAACGCTGTTTTTGCACGAAAAACGTCGTTTTTCGCACGATTATGCCTGATTTTGCAATAAAACGTTGTTTTTCGCACGAAAAACGCTGATTTCGGCGTTCTCGATCAATATTGCGGCGTCAATTAGATTATCTTGGCATTACTACTAATAACATGAAAATCAACGATGAATATGGTGAGAACTCGCATATATCATATATTTTGCACCAAAAACGCTGTTTTTGCACGAAAAACGTCGTTTTTCGCACGATTATGCCTGATTTTGCAATAAAACGTTGTTTTTCGCACGAAAAACGCTGATTTCGGCGTTCTCGACCAATATTGCGGCGTCAATTAGATTATCTTGGCATTACTACTAATAACATGAAAATCAACGATGAATATAGTGAGAACTCGCATATATCATATGTTTCGCACCAAAAACGCTGTTTTTGCACGAAAAACGTCGTTTTTCGCACGATTATGCCTGATTTTGCAATAAAACGTTGTTTTTCGCACGAAAAACGCTGATTTCGGCGTTCTCGACCAATATTGCGGCGTCAATTAGATTATCTTGGCATTACTACTAATAACATGAAAATCAACGATGAATATGGTGAGAACTCGCATATATCATATATTTCGCACCAAAAACGCTGTTTTTGCACGAAAAACGTCGTTCTTCGCACGATTATGCCTGATTTTGCAATAAAACGTTGTTTTTCGCACGAAAAACGCTGATTTCGGCGTTCTCGACCAATATTGCGGCGTCAATTAGATTATCTTGGCATTACTACTAATAACATGAAAATCAACGATGAATATGGTGAGAACTCGCATATATCATATATTTCGCACCAAAAACGCTGTTTTTGCACAAAAAACGTCGTTTTTCGCACGATTATGCCTGATTTTGCAATAAAACGTTGTTTTTCGCACGAAAAACGCTGATTTCGGCGTTCTCGACCAATATTGCGGCGTCAATTAGATTATCTTGGCATTACCACTAATAACATGAAAATCAACGATGAATATGGTGAGAACTCGCATATATCATATATTTCGCACCAAAAACGCTGTTTTTGCACGAAAAACGTCGTTTTTCGCACGATTATGCTTGATTTTGCAATAAAACGTTGTTTTTCGCACGAAAAACGCTGATTTTGGCGTTCTCGACCAATATTGCGGCGTCAATTAGATTATCTTGGCATTACTACTAATAACATGAAATTCAACGATGAATATGGTGAGAACTCGCATATATCATATATTTCGCACCAAAAACGCTGTTTTTGCACGAAAAACGTCGTTTTTCGCACGATTATGCCTGATTTTGCAATAAAACGTTGTTTTTCGCACGAAAAACGCTGATTTCGGCGTTCTCGACCAATATTGCGGCGTCAATTAGATTATCTTGGCAATACTACTAATAACATGAAAATCAAGGATGAATATGGTGAGAACTCGCATATATCATATATTTCGCACCAAAAACGCTGTTTTTCCACGAAAAACGTCGTTTTTCGCACGATTATGCCTGATTTTGCAATAAAACGTTGTTTTTCACACGAAAAACGCTGATTTCGGCGTTCTTGACCAATATTGCGGCGTCAATTAGATTATCTTGGCATTACTACTCATTACATGAAAATCAACGATGAATATAGTGAGAACTCGCATATATCATATGTTTCGCACCAAAAACGCTGTTTTTGCACGAAAAACGTCGTTTTTCGCACGATTATGCCTGATTTTGCAATAAAACGTTGTTTTTCGCACGAAAAACGCTGATTTCGGCGTTCTCGACCAATATTGCGGCGTCAATTAGATTATCTTGGCATTACTACTAATAACATGAAAATCAACGATGAATATGGTGAGAACTCGCATATATCATATATTTCGCACCAAAAACGCTGTTTTTGCACGAAAAACGTCGTTTTTCGCACGATTGTGCCTGATTTTGCAATAAAACGTTGTTTTTCGCACGAAAAACGCTGATTTCGGCGTTCTCGACCAATATTGCGGCGTCAATTAGATTATCTTGGCATTACTACTAATAACATGAAAATCAACGATGAATATGGTGAGAACTCGCATATATCATATATTTCGCACCAAAAACGCTGTTTTTGCACAAAAAACGTCGTTTTTCGCACGATTATGCTTGATTTTGCAATAAAACGTTGTTTTTCGCACGAAAAACGCTGATTTCGGCGTTCTCGACCAATATTGCGGCGTCAATTAGATTATCTTGGCATTACTACTAATAACATGAAAATCAACGATGAATATGGTGAGAACTCGCATATATCATATATTTCGCACCAAAAACGCTGTTTTTGCACGAAAAACGTCGTTTTTCGCACGATTATGCCTGATTTTGCAATAAAACGTTGTTTTTCGCACGAAAAACGCTGATTTCGGCGTTCTCGACAAATATTGCGGCGTCAACTAGATTATCTTGGCATTACTACTAATAACATGAAAATCAACGATGAATATGGTGAGAACTCGCATATATCATATATTTCGCACCAAAAACGCTGTTTTTGCACGAAAAACGTCGTTTTTCGCACGATTATGCCTGATTTTGCAATAAAACGTTGTTTTTCGCACGAAAAACGCTGATTTCGGCGTTCTCGACCAATATTGCGGCGTCAATTAGATTATCTTGGCATTACTACTAATAACATGAAAATCAACGATGAATATAGTGAGAACTCGCATATATCATATGTTTCGCACCGTGCGAAAAACGATTATGCCTGATTTTGCAATAAAACGTTGTTTTTCGCACGAAAAACGCTGATTTCGGCGTTCTCGACCAATATTGCGGCGTCAATTAGATTATCTTGGCATTACTACTAATAACATGAAAATCAACGATGAATATGGTGAGAACTCGCATATATCATATATTTCGCACCAAAAACGCTGTTTTTGCACGAAAAACGTCGTTTTTTGCACGATTATGCCTGATTTTGCAATAAAACGTTGTTTTTCGCACGAAAAACGCTGATTTCGGCGTTCTCGACCAATATTGCGGCGTCAATTAGATTATCTTGGCATTACTACTAATAACATGAAAATCAACGATGAATATAGTGAGAACTCGCATATATCATATGTTTCGCACCAAAAACGCTGTTTTTGCACGAAAAACGTCGTTTTTCGCACGATTATGCCTGATTTTGCAATAAAACGTTGTTTTTCGCACGAAAAACGCTGATTTCGGCGTTCTCGACCAATATTGCGGCGTCAATTAGATTATCTTGGCATTACTACTAATAACATGAAAATCAACGATGAATATGGTGAGAACTCGCATATATCATATATTTCGCACCAAAAACGCTGTTTTTGCACGAAAAACGTCGTTCTTCGCACGATTATGCCTGATTTTGCAATAAAACGTTGTTTTTCGCACGAAAAACGCTGATTTCGGCGTTCTCGACCAATATTGCGGCGTCAATTAGATTATCTTGGCATTACTACTAATAACATGAAAATCAACGATGAATATGGTGAGAACTCGCATATATCATATATTTCGCACCAAAAACGCTGTTTTTGCACAAAAAACGTCGTTTTTCGCACGATTATGCCTGATTTTGCAATAAAACGTTGTTTTTCGCACGAAAAACGCTGATTTCGGCGTTCTCGACCAATATTGCGGCGTCAATTAGATTATCTTGGCATCACCACTAATAACATGAAAATCAACGATGAATATGGTGAGAACTCGCATATATCATATATTTCGCACCAAAAACGCTGTTTTTGCACGAAAAACGTCGTTTTTCGCACGATTATGCCTGATTTTGCAATAAAACGTTGTTTTTCACACGAAAAACGCTGATTTCGGCGTTCTTGACCAATATTGCGGCGTCAATTAGATTATCTTGGCATTACTACTCATTACATGAAAATCAACGATGAATATAGTGAGAACTCGCATATATCATATGTTTCGCACCAAAAACGCTGTTTTTGCACGAAAAACGTCGTTTTTCGCACGATTATGCCTGATTTTGCAATAAAACGTTGTTTTTCGCACGAAAAACGCTGATTTCGGCGTTCTCGACCAATATTGCGGCGTCAATTAGATTATCTTGGCATTACTACTAATAACATGAAAATCAACGATGAATATGGTGAGAACTCGCATATATCATATATTTCGCACCAAAAACGCTGTTTTTGCACGAAAAACGTCGTTTTTCGCACGATTGTGCCTGATTTTGCAATAAAACGTTGTTTTTCGCACGAAAAACGCTGATTTCGGCGTTCTCGACCAATATTGCGGCGTCAATTAGATTATCTTGGCATTACTACTAATAACATGAAAATCAACGATGAATATGGTGAGAACTCGCATATATCATATATTTCGCACCAAAAACGCTGTTTTTGCACAAAAAACGTCGTTTTTCGCACGATTATGCTTGATTTTGCAATAAAACGTTGTTTTTCGCACGAAAAACGCTGATTTCGGCGTTCTCGACCAATATTGCGGCGTCAATTAGATTATCTTGGCATTACTACTAATAACATGAAAATCAACGATGAATATGGTGAGAACTCGCATATATCATATATTTCGCACCAAAAACGCTGTTTTTGCACGAAAAACGTCGTTTTTCGCACGATTATGCCTGATTTTGCAATAAAACGTTGTTTTTCGCACGAAAAACGCTGATTTCGGCGTTCTCGACAAATATTGCGGCGTCAACTAGATTATCTTGGCATTACTACTAATAACATGAAAATCAACGATGAATATGGTGAGAACTCGCATATATCATATATTTCGCACCAAAAACGCTGTTTTTGCACGAAAAACGTCGTTTTTCGCACGATTATGCCTGATTTTGCAATAAAACGTTGTTTTTCGCACGAAAAACGCTGATTTCGGCGTTCTCGACCAATATTGCGGCGTCAATTAGATTATCTTGGCATTACTACTAATAACATGAAAATCAACGATGAATATAGTGAGAACTCGCATATATCATATGTTTCGCACCGTGCGAAAAACGATTATGCCTGATTTTGCAATAAAACGTTGTTTTTCGCACGAAAAACGCTGATTTCGGCGTTCTCGACCAATATTGCGGCGTCAATTAGATTATCTTGGCATTACTACTAATAACATGAAAATCAACGATGAATATGGTGAGAACTCGCATATATCATATATTTCGCACCAAAAACGCTGTTTTTGCACGAAAAACGTCGTTTTTCGCACGATTATGCCTGATTTTGCAATGAAACGTTGTTTTTCGCACGAAAAACGCTGATTTCGGCGTTCTCGACCAATATTGCGGCGTCAATTAGATTATCTTGGCATTACTACTAATAACATGAAAATCAACGATGAATATGGTGAGAACTCGCATATATCATATATTTCGCACCAAAAACGCTGTTTTTGCACGAAAAACGTCGTTTTTCGCACAATTATGCCTGATTTTGCAATAAAATGTTGTTTTTCGCACGAAAAACGCTGATTTCGGCGTTCTCGACCAATATTGCGGCGTCAATTAGATTATCATGGCATTACTACTAATAACATAAAAATCAACGATGAATATGGTGAGAACTCGCATATATCATATATTTCGCACCAAAAACGCTGTTTTTACACGAAAAACGTCGTTTTTCGCACGATTATAGCCTGATTTTGCAATAAAACGTTGTTTTTCGCACGAAAAACGCTGATTTCGGCGTTCTCGACCAATATTGCGGCGTCAATTAGATTATCTTGGCATTACTACTAATAACATGAAAATCAACGATGAATAGATTTTGCACGAAAAACGTCGTTTTTCGCACGATTATGCCTGATTTTGCAATAAAACGTTGTTTTTCGCACGAAAAACGCTGATTTCGGCGTTCTCGACCAATATTGCGGCGTCAATTAGATTATCTTGGCATTACTACTAATAACATGAAAATCAACGATGAATATGGTGAGAACTCGCATATATCATATATTTCGCACCAAAAACGCTGTTTTTGCACGAAAAACGTCGTTTTTCGCACGATTATGCCTGATTTTGCAATAAAACGTTGTTTTTCGCACGAAAAACGCTGATTTCGGCGTTCTCGACCAATATTGCGGCGTCAATTAGATTATCTTGGCATTACTACTAATAACATGAAAATCAACGATGAATATGGTGAGAACTCGCATATATCATATATTTCGCACCAAAAACGCTGTTTTTGCACGAAAAACGTCGTTTTTCGCACGATTATGCCTGATTTTGCAATAAAACGTTGTTTTTCGCACGAAAAACGCTGATTTCGGCGTTCTAGACCAATATTGCGGCGTCAATTAGATTATCTTGGCATTACTACTAATAACATGAAAATCAACGATGAATATGGTGAGAACTCGCATATATCATATATTTCGCACCAAAAACGCTGTTTTTGCACGAAAAACGTCGTTTTTCGCACGATTATGCCTGATTTTGCAATAAAACGTTGTTTTTCGCACGAAAAACGCTGATTTCGGCGTTCTCGACCAATATTGCGGCGTCAATTAGATTATCTTGGCATTACTACTAATAACATGAAAATCAACGATGAATATGGTGAGAACTCGCATATATCATATATTTCGCACCAAAAACGCTGTTTTTGCACGAAAAACGTCGTTTTTCGCAATATTATGCCTGATTTTGCAATAAAACGTTGTTTTTCGCACGAAAAACGCTGATTTCGGCGTTCTCGACCAATATTGCGGCGTCAATTAGATTATCTTGGCATTACTACTAATAACATGAAAATCAACGATGAATATGGTGAGAACTCGCATATATCATATATTTCGCACCAAAAACGCTGTTTTTGCACGAAAAACGTCGTTTTTCGCACGATTATGCCTGATTTTGCAATAAAACGTTGTTTTTCGCACGAAAAACGCTGATTTCGGCGTTCTAGACCAATATTGCGGCGTCAATTAGATTATCTTGGCATTACTACTAATAACATGAAAATCAACGATGAATATGGTGAGAACTCGCATATATCATATATTTCGCACCAAAAACGCTGTTTTTGCACGAAAAACGTCGTTTTTCGCACGATTATGCCTGATTTTGCAATAAAACGTTGTTTTTCGCACGAAAAACGCTGATTTTGGCGTTCTCGACCAATATTGCGGCGTCAATTAGATTATCTTGGCATTACTACTAATAACATGAAAATCAACGATGAATATAGTGAGAACTCGCATATATCATATGTTTCGCACCAAAAACGCTGTTTTTGCACGAAAAACGTCGTTTTTCGCACGATTATGTCTGATTTTGCAATAAAACGTTGTTTTTCGCACGAAAAACGCTGATTTCGGCGTTCTCGACCAATATTGCGGCGTCAATTAGATTATCTTGGCATTACTACTAATAACATGAAAATCAACGATGAATATGGTGAGAACTCGCATATATCATATATTTCGCACCAAAAACGCTGTTTTTGCACGAAAAACGTCGTTTTTCGCACGATTATGCCTGATTTTGCAATAAAATGTTGTTTTTCGCACGAAAAACGCTGATTTCGGCGTTCTCGACCAATATTGCGGCGTCAATTAGATTATCTTGGCATTACTACTAATAACATAAAAATCAACGATGAATATGGTGAGAACTCGCATATATCATATATTTCGCACCAAAAACGCTGTTTTTACACGAAAAACGTCGTTTTTCGCACGATTATGCCTGATTTTGCAATAAAACGTTGTTTTTCGCACGAAAAACGCTGATTTCGGCGTTCTCGACCAATATTGCGGCGTCAATTAGATTATCTTGGCATTACTACTAATAACATGAAAATCAACTATGAATAGTTTTTGCACGAAAAACGTCGTTTTTCGCACGATTATGCCTGATTTTGCAATAAAACGTTGTTTTTCGCACGAAAAACGCTGATTTCGGCGTTCTCGACCAATATTGCGGCGTCAATTAGATTATCTTGGCATTACTACTAATAACATGAAAATCAACGATGAATATGGTGAGAACTCGCATATATCATATATTTCGCACCAAAAACGCTGTTTTTGCACGAAAAACGTCGTTTTTCGCACGATTATGCCTGATTTTGCAATAAAACGTTGTTTTTCGCACGAAAAACGCTGATTTCGGCGTTCTCGACCAATATTGCGGCGTCAATTAGATTATCTTGGCATTACTACTAATAACATGAAAATCAACGATGAATATGGTGAGAACTCGCATATATCATATATTTCGCACCAAAAACGCTGTTTTTGCACGAAAAACGTCGTTTTTCGCACGATTATGCCTGATTTTGCAATAAAATGTTGTTTTTCGCACGAAAAACGCTGATTTCGGCGTTCTCGACCAATATTGCGGCGTCAATTAGATTATCATGGCATTACTACTAATAACATAAAAATCAACGATGAATATGGTGAGAACTCGCATATATCATATATTTCGCACCAAAAACGCTGTTTTTACACGAAAAACGTCGTTTTTCGCACGATTATGCCTGATTTTGCAATAAAACGTTGTTTTTCGCACGAAAAACGCTGATTTCGGCGTTCTCGACCAATATTGCGGCGTCAATTAGATTATCTTGGCATTACTACTAATAACATGAAAATCAACGATGAATAGATTTTGCACGAAAAACGTCGTTTTTCGCACGATTATGCCTGATTTTGCAATAAAACGTTGTTTTTCGCACGAAAAACGCTGATTTCGGCGTTCTCGACCAATATTGCGGCGTCAATTAGATTATCTTGGCATTACTACTAATAACATGAAAATCAACGATGAATATGGTGAGAACTCGCATATATCATATATTTCGCACCAAAAACGCTGTTTTTGCACGAAAAACGTCGTTTTTCGCACGATTATGCCTGATTTTGCAATAAAACGTTGTTTTTCGCACGAAAAACGCTGATTTCGGCGTTCTCGACCAATATTGCGGCGTCAATTAGATTATCTTGGCATTACTACTAATAACATGAAAATCAACGATGAATATGGTGAGAACTCGCATATATCATATATTTCGCACCAAAAACGCTGTTTTTGCACGAAAAACGTCGTTTTTGCACGAAAAACGTCGTTTTTCGCACGATTATGCCTGATTTTGCAATAAAATGTTGTTTTTCGCACGAAAAACGCTGATTTCGGCGTTCTCGACCAATATTGCGGCGTCAATTAGATTATCATGGCATTACTACTAATAACATAAAAATCAACGATGAATATGGTGAGAACTCGCATATATCATATATTTCGCACCAAAAACGCTGTTTTTACACGAAAAACGTCGTTTTTCGCACGATTATGCCTGATTTTGCAATAAAACGTTGTTTTTCGCACGAAAAACGCTGATTTCGGCGTTCTCGACCAATATTGCGGCGTCAATTAGATTATCTTGGCATTACTACTAATAACATGAAAATCAACGATGAATAGATTTTGCACGAAAAACGTCGTTTTTCGCACGATTATGCCTGATTTTGCAATAAAACGTTGTTTTTCGCACGAAAAACGCTGATTTCGGCGTTCTCGACCAATATTGCGGCGTCAATTAGATTATCTTGGCATTACTACTAATAACATGAAAATCAACGATGAATATGGTGAGAACTCGCATATATCATATATTTCGCACCAAAAACGCTGTTTTTGCACGAAAAACGTCGTTTTTCGCACGATTATGCCTGATTTTGCAATAAAACGTTGTTTTTCGCACGAAAAACGCTGATTTCGGCGTTCTCGACCAATATTGCGGCGTCAATTAGATTATCTTGGCATTACTACTAATAACATGAAAATCAACGATGAATATGGTGAGAACTCGCATATATCATATATTTCGCACCAAAAACGCTGTTTTTGCACGAAAAACGTCGTTTTTCGCACGATTATGTCTGATTTTGCAATAAAACGTTGTTTTTCGCACGAAAAACGCTGATTTCGGCGTTCTCGACCAATATTGCGGCGTCAATTAGATTATCTTGGCATTACTACTAATAACATGAAAATCAACGATGAATATGGTGAGAACTCGCATATATCATATATTTCGCACCAAAAACGCTGTTTTTACACGAAAAACGTCGTTTTTCGCACGATTATGCCTGATTTTGCAATAAAACGTTGTTTTTCGCACGAAAAACGCTGATTTCGGCGTTCTCGACCAATATTGCGGCGTCAATTAGATTATCTTGGCATTACTACTAATAACATGAAAATCAACGATGAATATGGTGAGAACTCGCATATATCATATATTTCGCACCAAAAACGCTGTTTTTACACGAAAAACGTCGTTTTTCGCACGATTATGCCTGATTTTGCAATAAAACGTTGTTTTTCGCACGAAAAACGCTGATTTCGGCGTTCTCGACCAATATTGCGGCGTCAATTAGATTATCTTGGCATTACTACTAATAACATGAAAATCAACGATGAATAGATTTTGCACGAAAAACGTCGTTTTTCGCACGATTATGCCTGATTTTGCAATAAAACGTTGTTTTTCGCACGAAAAACGCTGATTTCGGCGTTCTAGACCAATATTGCGGCGTCAATTAGATTATCTTGGCATTACTACTAATAACATGAAAATCAACGATGAATATGGTGAGAACTCGCATATATCATATATTTCGCACCAAAAACGCTGTTTTTGCACGAAAAACGTCGTTTTTCGCACGATTATGCCTGATTTTGCAATAAAACGTTGTTTTTCGCACGAAAAACGCTGATTTTGGCGTTCTCGACCAATATTGCGGCGTCAATTAGATTATCTTGGCATTACTACTAATAACATGAAAATCAACGATGAATATAGTGAGAACTCGCATATATCATATGTTTCGCACCAAAAACGCTGTTTTTGCACGAAAAACGTCGTTTTTCGCACGATTATGTCTGATTTTGCAATAAAACGTTGTTTTTCGCACGAAAAACGCTGATTTCGGCGTTCTCGACCAATATTGCGGCGTCAATTAGATTATCTTGGCATTACTACTAATAACATGAAAATCAACGATGAATATGGTGAGAACTCGCATATATCATATATTTCGCACCAAAAACGCTGTTTTTGCACGAAAAACGTCGTTTTTCGCACGATTATGCCTGATTTTGCAATAAAATGTTGTTTTTCGCACGAAAAACGCTGATTTCGGCGTTCTCGACCAATATTGCGGCGTCAATTAGATTATCTTGGCATTACTACTAATAACATAAAAATCAACGATGAATATGGTGAGAACTCGCATATATCATATATTTCGCACCAAAAACGCTGTTTTTACACGAAAAACGTCGTTTTTCGCACGATTATGCCTGATTTTGCAATAAAACGTTGTTTTTCGCACGAAAAACGCTGATTTCGGCGTTCTCGACCAATATTGCGGCGTCAATTAGATTATCTTGGCATTACTACTAATAACATGAAAATCAACGATGAATAGTTTTTGCACGAAAAACGTCGTTTTTCGCACGATTATGCCTGATTTTGCAATAAAACGTTGTTTTTCGCACGAAAAACGCTGATTTCGGCGTTCTCGACCAATATTGCGGCGTCAATTAGATTATCTTGGCATTACTACTAATAACATGAAAATCAACGATGAATATGGTGAGAACTCGCATATATCATATATTTCGCACCAAAAACGCTGTTTTTGCACGAAAAACGTCGTTTTTCGCACGATTATGCCTGATTTTGCAATAAAACGTTGTTTTTCGCACAAAAAACGCTGATTTCGGCGTTCTCGACCAATATTGCGGCGTCAATTAGATTATCTTGGCATTACTACTAATAACATGAAAATCAACGATGAATATGGTGAGAACTCGCATATATCATATATTTCGCACCAAAAACGCTGTTTTTTCACGAAAAACGTCGTTTTTCGCACGATTATGCCTGATTTTGCAATAAAATGTTGTTTTTCGCTCGAAAAACGCTGATTTCGGCGTTCTCGACCAATATTGCGGCGTCAATTAGATTATCTTGGCATTACTACTAATAACATAAAAATCAACGATGAATATGGTGAGAACTCGCATATATCATATATTTCGCACCAAAAACGCTGTTTTTACACGAAAAACGTCGTTTTTCGCACGATTATGCCTGATTTTGCAATAAAACGTTGTTTTTCGCACGAAAAACGCTGATTTCGGCGTTCTCGACCAATATTGCGGCGTCAATTAGATTATCTTGGCATTACTACTAATAACATGAAAATCAACGATGAATATGGTGAGAACTCGCATATATCATATATTTCGCACCAAAAACGCTGTTTTTGCACGAAAAACGTCGTTTTTCGCACGATTATGCCTGATTTTGCAATAAAACGTTGTTTTTCGCACGAAAAACGCTGATTTCGGCGTTCTCAACCAATATTGCGGCGTCAATTAGATTATCTTGGCATTACTACTAATAACATGAAAATCAACGATGAATATGGTGAGAACTCGCATATATCATATATTTCGCACCAAAAACGCTGTTTTTGCACGAAAAACGTCGTTTTTCGCACGATTATGCCTGATTTTGCAATAAAATGTTGTTTTTCGCACGAAAAACGCTGATTTCGGCGTTCTCGACCAATATTGCGGCGTCAATTAGATTATCTTGGCATTACTACTAATAACATAAAAATCAACGATGAATATGGTGAGAACTCGCATATATCATATATTTCGCACCAAAAACGCTGTTTTTACACGAAAAACGTCGTTTTTCGCACGATTATGCCTGATTTTGCAATAAAACGTTGTTTTTCGCACGAAAAACGCTGATTTCGGCGTTCTCGACCAATATTGCGGCGTCAATTAGATTATCTTGGCATTACTACTAATAACATGAAAATCAACGATGAATAGATTTTGCACGAAAAACGTCGTTTTTCGCACGATTATGCCTGATTTTGCAATAAAATGTTGTTTTTCGCACGAAAAACGCTGATTTCGGCGTTCTCGACCAATATTGCGGCGTCAATTAGATTATCTTGGCATTACTACTAATAACATGAAAATCAACGATGAATATGGTGAGAACTCGCATATATCATATATTTCGCACCAAAAACGCTGTTTTTGCACGAAAAACATCGTTTTTCGCACGATTATGCCTGATTTTACAATAAAACGTTGTTTTTCGCACGAAAAACGCTGATTTCGGCGTTCTCGACCAATATTGCGGCGTCAATTAGATTATCTTGGCATTACTACTAATAACATGAAAATCAACGATGAATATGGTGAGAACTCGCATATATCATATATTTCGCACCAAAAACGCTGTTTTTGCACGAAAAACGTCGTTTTTCGCACGATTATGCCTGATTTTGCAATAAAACGTTGTTTTTCGCACGAAAAACGCTGATTTCGGCGTTCTCGACCAATATTGCGGCGTCAATTAGATTATCTTGGCATTACTACTAATAACATGAAAATCAACGATGAATATAGTGAGAACTCGCATATATCATATGTTTCGCACCAAAAACGCTGTTTTTGCACGAAAAACGTCGTTTTTCGCACGATTATGTCTGATTTTGCAATAAAACGTTGTTTTTCGCACGAAAAACGCTGATTTCGGCGTTCTCGACCAATATTGCGGCGTCAATTAGATTATCTTGGCATTACTACTAATAACATGAAAATCAACGATGAACATGGTGAGAACTCGCATATATCATATATTTCGCACCAAAAACGCTGTTTTTGCACGAAAAACGTTGTTTTTCGCACGATTATGCCTGATTTTGCAATAAAACGTTGTTTTTTCGCACGAAAAACGCTGATTTCGGCGTTCTCGACCAATATTGCGGCGTCAATTAGATTATCTTGGCATTACTACTAATAACATGAAAATCAACGATGAATATGGTGAGAACTCGCATATATCATATATTTCGCACCAAAAACGCTGTTTTTGCACGAAAAACGTCGTTTTTCGCACGATTATGCCTGATTTTGCAATAAAACGTTGTTTTTCGCACGAAAAACGCTGATTTCGGCGTTCTCGACCAATATTGCGGCGTCAATTAGATTATCTTGGCATTACTACTAATAACATGAAAATCAACGATGAATATGGTGAGAACTCGCATATATCATATATTTCGCACCAAAAACGCTGTTTTTGCACGAAAAACGTCGTTTTTCGCACGATTATGCCTGATTTTGCAATAAAACGTTGTTTTTCGCACGAAAAACGCTGATTTCGGCGTTCTCGACCAATATTGCGGCGTCAATTAGATTATCTTGGCATTACTACTAATAACATGAAAATCAACGATGAATATAGTGAGAACTCGCATATATCATATGTTTCGCACCAAAAACGCTGTTTTTGCACGAAAAACGTCGTTTTTCGCACGATTATGTCTGATTTTGCAATAAAACGTTGTTTTTCGCATGAAAAACGCTGATTTCGGCGTTCTCGACCAATATTGCGGCGTCAATTAGATTATCTTGGCATTACTACTAATAACATGAAAATCAACGATGAATAGTTTTTGCACGAAAAACGTCGTTTTTCGCACGATTATGCCTGATTTTGCAATAAAACGTTGTTTTTCGCACGAAAAACGCTGATTTCGGCGTTCTCGACCAATATTGCGGCGTCAATTAGATTATCTTGGCATTACTACTAATAACATGAAAATCAACGATGAATATGGTGAGAACTTGCATATATCATATATTTCGCACCAAAAACGCTGTTTTTGCACGAAAAACGTCGTTTTTCGCACGATTATGCCTGATTTTGCAATAAAACGTTGTTTTTCGCACGAAAAACGCTGATTTCGGCGTTCTCGACCAATATTGCGGCGTCAATTAGATTATCTTGGCATTACTACTAATAACATGAAAATCAACGATGAATATGGTGAGAACTCGCATATATCATATATTTCGCACCAAAAACGCTGTTTTTGCACGAAAAACGTCGTTTTTCGCACGATTATGCCTGATTTTGCAATAAAATGTTGTTTTTCGAACGAAAAACGCTGATTTCGGCGTTCTCGACCAATATTGCGGCGTCAATTAGATTATCTTGGCATTACTACTAATAACATAAAAATCAACGATGAATATGGTGAGAACTCGCATATATCATATATTTCGCACCAAAAACGCTGTTTTTACACGAAAAACGTCGTTTTTCGCACGATTATGCCTGATTTTGCAATAAAACGTTGTTTTTCGCACGAAAAACGCTGATTTCGGCGTTCTCGACCAATATTGCGGCGTCAATTAGATTATCTTGGCATTACTACTAATAACATGAAAATCAACGATGAATATGGTGAGAACTCGCATATATCATATATTTCGCACCAAAAACGCTGTTTTTGCACGAAAAACGTAGTTTTTCGCACGATTATGCCTGATTTTGCAATAAAATGTTGTTTTTCGCACGAAAAACGCTGATTTCGGCGTTCTCGACCAATATTGCGGCGTCAATTAGATTATCTTGGCATTACTACTAATAACATAAAAATCAACGTTGAATATGGTGAGAACTCGCATATATCATATATTTCGCACCAAAAACGCTGTTTTTACACGAAAAACGTCGTTTTTCGCACGATTATGCCTGATTTTGCAATAAAACGTTGTTTTTCGCACGAAAAACGCTGATTTCGGCGTTCTCGACCAATATTGCGGCGTCAATTAGATTATCTTGGCATTACTACTAATAACATGAAAATCAACGATGAATAGTTTTTGCACGAAAAACGTCGTTTTTCGCACGATTATGCCTGATTTTGCAATAAAACGTTGTTTTTCGCACGAAAAACGCTGATTTCGGCGTTCTCGACCAATATTGCGGCGTCAATTAGATTATCTTGGCATTACTACTAATAACATGAAAATCAACGATGAATATGGTGAGAACTCGCATATATCATATATTTCGCACCAAAAACGCTGTTTTTGCACGAAAAACGTCGTTTTTCGCACGATTATGCCTGATTTTGCAATAAAATGTTGTTTTTCGCACGAAAAACGCTGATTTCGGCGTTCTCGACCAATATTGCGGCGTCAATTAGATTATCTTGGCATTACTACTAATAACATAAAAATCAACGATGAATATGGTGAGAACTCGCATATATCATATATTTCGCACCAAAAACGCTGTTTTTACACGAAAAACGTCGTTTTTCGCACGATTATGCCTGATTTTGCAATAAAACGTTGTTTTTCGCACGAAAAACGCTGATTTCGGCGTTCTCGACCAATATTGCGGCGTCAATTAGATTATCTTGGCATTACTACTAATAACATAAAAATCAACGATGAATATGGTGAGAACTCGCATATATCATATATTTCGCACCAAAAACGCTGTTTTTGCACGAAAAACGTCGTTTTTCGCACGATTATGCCTGATTTTGCAATAAAACGTTGTTTTTCGCACGAAAAACGCTGATTTCGGCGTTCTCGACCAATATTGCGGCGTCAATTAGATTATCTTGGCATTACTACTAATAACATGAAAATCAACGATGAATATGGTGAGAACTCGCATATATCATATATTTCGCACCAAAAACGCTGTTTTTGCACGAAAAACGTCGTTTTTTCGCACGATTATGCCTGATTTTGCAATAAAATGTTGTTTTTCGCACGAAAAACGCTGATTTCGGCGTTCTCGACCAATATTGCGGCGTCAATTAGATTATCTTGGCATTACTACTAATAACATAAAATCAACGATGAATATGGTGAGAACTCGCATATATCATATATTTCGCACCAAAAACGCTGTTTTTACACGAAAAACGTCGTTTTTCGCACGATTATGCCTGATTTTGCAATAAAACGTTGTTTTTCGCACGAAAAACGCTGATTTCGGCGTTCTCGACCAATATTGCGGCGTCAATTAGATTATCTTGGCATTACTACTAATAACATGAAAATCAACGATGAATAGATTTTGCACGAAAAACGTCGTTTTTCGCACGATTATGCCTGATTTTGCGATAAAATGTTGTTTTTCGCACGAAAAACGCTGATTTCGGCGTTCTCGACCAATATTGCGGCGTCAATTAGATTATCTTGGCATTACTACTAATAACATGAAAATCAACGATGAATATGGTGAGAACTCGCATATATCATATATTTCGCACCAAAAACGCTGTTTTTGCACGAAAAACATCGTTTTCGCACGATTATGCCTGATTTTACAATAAAACGTTGTTTTTCGCACGAAAAACGCTGATTTCGGCGTTCTCGACCAATATTGCGGCGTCAATTAGATTATCTTGGCATTACTACTAATAACATGAAAATCAACTATGAATATGGTGAGAACTCGCATATATCATATATTTCGCACCAAAAACGCTGTTTTTGCACGAAGAACGTCGTTTTTCGCACGATTATGCTTGATTTTGCAATAAAACGTTGTTTTTCGCACGAAAAACGCTGATTTCGGCGTTCTCGACCAATATTGCGGCGTCAATTAGATTATCTTGGCATTACTACTAATAACATGAAAATCAACGATGAATATGGTGAGAACTCGCATATATCATATATTTCGCACCAAAAACGCTGTTTTTGCACGAAAAACGTCGTTTTTCGCACGATTATGTCTGATTTTGCAATAAAACGTTGTTTTTCGCACGAAAAACGCTGATTTCGGCGTTCTCGACCAATATTGCGGCGTCAATTAGATTATCTTGGCATTACTACTAATAACATGAAAATCAACGATGAATATAGTGAGAACTCGCATATATCAAATGTTTCGCACCAAAAACGCTGTTTTTGCACGAAAAAACGTCGTTTTTCGCACGATTATGTCTGATTTTGCAATAAAACGTTGTTTTTCGCACGAAAAACGCTGATTTCGGCGTTCTCGACCAATATTGCGGCGTCAATTAGATTATCTTGGCATTACTACTAATAACATGAAAATCAACGATGAACGTGGTGAGAACTCGCATATATCATATATTTCGCACCAAAAACGCTGTTTTTGCACGAAAAACGTTGTTTTTCGCACGATTATGCCTGATTTTGCAATAAAACGTTGTTTTTTCGCACGAAAAACGCTGATTTCGGCGTTCTCGACAATATTGCGGCGTCAATTAGATTATCTTGGCATTACTACTAATAACATGAAAATCAACGATGAATATGGTGAGAACTCGCATATATCATATATTTCGCACCAAAAACGCTGTTTTTGCACGAAAAACGTCGTTTTTCGCACGATTATGCCTGATTTTGCAATAAAACGTTGTTTTTCGCACGAAAAACGCTGATTTCGGCGTTCTCGACCAATATTGCGGCGTCAATTAGATTATCTTGGCATTACTACTAATAACATGAAAATCAACGATGAATATGGTGAGAACTCGCATATATCATATATTTCGCACCAAAAACGCTGTTTTTGCACGAAAAACGTCGTTTTTCGCACGATTATGCCTGATTTTGCAATAAAACGTTGTTTTTCGCACGAAAAACGCTGATTTCGGCGTTCTCGACCAATATTGCGGCGTCAATTAGATTATCTTGGCATTACTACTAATAACATGAAAATCAACGATGAATATAGTGAGAACTCGCACATATCATATGTTTCGCACCAAAAACGCTGTTTTTGCACGAAAAACGTCGTTTTTCGCACGATTATGTCTGATTTTGCAATAAAACGTTGTTTTTCGCATGAAAAACGCTGATTTCGGCGTTCTCGACCAATATTGCGGCGTCAATTAGATTATCTTGGCATTACTACTAATAACATGAAAATCAACGATGAATAGTTTTTGCACGAAAAACGTCGTTTTTCGCACGATTATGCCTGATTTTGCAATAAAACGTTGTTTTTCGCACGAAAAACGCTGATTTCGGCGTTCTCGACCAATATTGCGGCGTCAATTAGATTATCTTGGCATTACTACTAATAACATGAAAATCAACGATGAATATGGTGAGAACTCGCATATATCATATATTTCGCACCAAAAACGCTGTTTTTGCACGAAAAACGTCGTTTTTCGCACGATTATGCCTGATTTTGCAATAAAACGTTGTTTTTCGCACGAAAAACGCTGATTTCGGCGTTCTCGACCAATATTGCGGCGTCAATTAGATTATCTTGGCATTACTACTAATAACATGAAAATCAACGATGAATATGGTGAGAACTCGCATATATCATATATTTCGCACCAAAAACGCTGTTTTTGCACGAAAAACGTCGTTTTTCGCACGATTATGCCTGATTTTGCAATAAAATGTTGTTTTTCGCACGAAAAACGCTGATTTCGGCGTTCTCGACCAATATTGCGGCGTCAATTAGATTATCTTGGCATTACTACTAATAACATAAAAATCAACGATGAATATGGTGAGAACTCGCATATATCATATATTTCGCACCAAAAACGCTGTTTTTACACGAAAAACGTCGTTTTTCGCACGATTATGCCTGATTTTGCAATAAAACGTTGTTTTTTCGCACGAAAAACGCTGATTTCGGCGTTCTCGACCAATATTGCGGCGTCAATTAGATTATCTTGGCATTACTACTAATAACATGAAAATCAACGATGAATATGGTGAGAACTCGCATATATCATATATTTCGCACCAAAAACGCTGTTTTTGCACGAAAAACGTCGTTTTTCGCACGATTATGCCTGATTTTGCAATAAAACGTTGTTTTTCGCACGAAAAACGCTGATTTCGGCGTTCTCGACCAATATTGCGGCGTCAATTAGATTATCTTGGCATTACTACTAATAACATGAAAATCAACGATGAATATGGTGAGAACTCGCATATATCATATATTTCGCACCAAAAACGCTGTTTTTGCACGAAAAACGTCGTTTTTCGCACGATTATGCCTGATTTTGCAATAAAACGTTGTTTTTCGCACGAAAAACGCTGATTTCGGCGTTCTCGACCAATATTGCGGCGTCAATTAGATTATCTTGGCATTACTACTAATAACATGAAAATCAACGATGAATATAGTGAGAACTCGCACATATCATATGTTTCGCACCAAAAACGCTGTTTTTGCACGAAAAACGTCGTTTTTCGCACGATTATGTCTGATTTTGCAATAAAACGTTGTTTTTCGCATGAAAAACGCTGATTTCGGCGTTCTCGACCAATATTGCGGCGTCAATTAGATTATCTTGGCATTACTACTAATAACATGAAAATCAACGATGAATAGTTTTTGCACGAAAAACGTCGTTTTTCGCACGATTATGCCTGATTTTGCAATAAAACGTTGTTTTTCGCACGAAAAACGCTGATTTCGGCGTTCTCGACCAATATTGCGGCGTCAATTAGATTATCTTGGCATTACTACTAATAACATGAAAATCAACGATGAATATGGTGAGAACTCGCATATATCATATATTTCGCACCAAAAACGCTGTTTTTGCACGAAAAACGTCGTTTTTCGCACGATTATGCCTGATTTTGCAATAAAACGTTGTTTTTCGCACGAAAAACGCTGATTTCGGCGTTCTCGACCAATATTGCGGCGTCAATTAGATTATCTTGGCATTACTACTAATAACATGAAAATCAACGATGAATATGGTGAGAACTCGCATATATCATATATTTCGCACCAAAAACGCTGTTTTTGCACGAAAAACGTCGTTTTTCGCACGATTATGCCTGATTTTGCAATAAAATGTTGTTTTTCGCACGAAAAACGCTGATTTCGGCGTTCTCGACCAATATTGCGGCGTCAATTAGATTATCTTGGCATTACTACTAATAACATAAAAATCAACGATGAATATGGTGAGAACTCGCATATATCATATATTTCGCACCAAAAACGCTGTTTTTACACGAAAAACGTCGTTTTTCGCACGATTATGCCTGATTTTGCAATAAAACGTTGTTTTTCGCACGAAAAACGCTGATTTCGGCGTTCTCGACCAATATTGCGGCGTCAATTAGATTATCTTGGCATTACTACTAATAACATGAAAATCAACGATGAATATGGTGAGAACTCGCATATATCATATATTTCGCACCAAAAACGCTGTTTTTGCACGAAAAACGTAGTTTTTCGCACGATTATGCCTGATTTTGCAATAAAATGTTGTTTTTCGCACGAAAAACGCTGATTTCGGCGTTCTCGACCAATATTGCGGCGTCAATTAGATTATCTTGGCATTACTACTAATAACATGAAAATCAACGATGAATATAGTGAGAACTCGCATATATCATATGTTTCGCACCAAAAACGCTGTTTTTGCACGAAAAACGTCGTTTTTCGCACGATTATGTCTGATTTTGCAATAAAACGTTGTTTTTCGCATGAAAAACGCTGATTTCGGCGTTCTCGACCAATATTGCGGCGTCAATTAGATTATCTTGGCATTACTACTAATAACATGAAAATCAACGATGAATAGTTTTTGCACGAAAAACGTCGTTTTTCGCACGATTATGCCTGATTTTGCAATAAAACGTTGTTTTTCGCACGAAAAACGCTGATTTCGGCGTTCTCGACCAATATTGCGGCGTCAATTAGATTATCTTGGCATTACTACTAATAACATGAAAATCAACGATGAATATGGTGAGAACTCGCATATATCATATATTTCGCACCAAAAACGCTGTTTTTGCACGAAAAACGTCGTTTTTCGCACGATTATGCCTGATTTTGCAATAAAACGTTGTTTTTCGCACGAAAAACGCTGATTTCGGCGTTCTCGACCAATATTGCGGCGTCAATTAGATTATCTTGGCATTACTACTAATAACATGAAAATCAACGATGAATATGGTGAGAACTCGCATATGTCATATATTTCGCACCAAAAACGCTGTTTTTGCACGAAAAACGTCGTTTTTCGCACGATTATGCCTGATTTTGCAATAAAACGTTGTTTTTCGCACGAAAAACGCTGATTTCGGCGTTCTCGACCAATATTGCGGCGTCAATTAGATTATCTTGGCATTACTACTAATAACATGAAAATCAACGATGAATATGGTGAGAACTCGCATATATCATATATTTCGCACCAAAAACGCTGTTTTTGCACGAAAAACGTCGTTTTTCGCACGATTATGCCTGATTTTGCAATAAAATGTTGTTTTTCGCACGAAAAACGCTGATTTCGGCGTTCTCGACCAATATTGCGGCGTCAATTAGATTATCTTGGCATTACTACTAATAACATAAAAATCAACGATGAATATGGTGAGAACTCGCATATATCATATATTTCGCACCAAAAACGCTGTTTTTACACGAAAAACGTTGTTTTTCGCACGATTATGCCTGATTTTGCAATAAAACGTTGTTTTTCGCACGAAAAACGCTGATTTCGGCGTTCTCGACCAATATTGCGGCGTCAATTAGATTATCTTGGCATTACTACTAATAACATGAAAATCAACGATGAATATGGTGAGAACTCGCATATATCATATATTTCGCACCAAAAACGCTGTTTTTGCACGAAAAACGTAGTTTTTCGCACGATTATGCCTGATTTTGCAATAAAATGTTGTTTTTCGCACGAAAAACGCTGATTTCGGCGTTCTCGACCAATATTGCGGCGTCAATTAGATTATCTTGGCATTACTACTAATAACATAAAAATCAACGTTGAATATGGTGAGAACTCGCATATATCATATATTTCGCACCAAAAACGCTGTTTTTACACGAAAAACGTCGTTTTTCGCACGATTATGCCTGATTTTGCAATAAAACGTTGTTTTTCGCACGAAAAACGCTGATTTCGGCGTTCTCGACCAATATTGCGGCGTCAATTAGATTATCTTGGCATTACTACTAATAACATGAAAATCAACGATGAATAGTTTTTGCACGAAAAACGTCGTTTTTCGCACGATTATGCCTGATTTTGCAATAAAACGTTGTTTTTCGCACGAAAAACGCTGATTTCGGCGTTCTCGACCAATATTGCGGCGTCAATTAGATTATCTTGGCATTACTACTAATAACATGAAAATCAACGATGAATATGGTGAGAACTCGCATATATCATATATTTCGCACCAAAAACGCTGTTTTTGCACGAAAAACGTCGTTTTTCGCACGATTATGCCTGATTTTGCAATAAAATGTTGTTTTTCGCACGAAAAACGCTGATTTCGGCGTTCTCGACCAATATTGCGGCGTCAATTAGATTATCTTGGCATTACTACTAATAACATAAAAATCAACGATGAATATGGTGAGAACTCGCATATATCATATATTTCGCACCAAAAACGCTGTTTTTACACGAAAAACGTCGTTTTTCGCACGATTATGCCTGATTTTGCAATAAAACGTTGTTTTTCGCACGAAAAACGCTGATTTCGGCGTTCTCGACCAATATTGCGGCGTCAATTAGATTATCTTGGCATTACTACTAATAACATGAAAATCAACGATGAATAGATTTTGCACGAAAAACGTCGTTTTTCGCACGATTATGCCTGATTTTGCAATAAAACGTTGTTTTTCGCACGAAAAACGCTGATTTCGGCGTTCTCGACCAATATTGCGGCGTCAATTAGATTATCTTGGCATTACTACTAATAACATGAAAATCAACGATGAATATGGTGAGAACTCGCATATATCATATATTTCGCACCAAAAACGCTGTTTTTGCACGAAAAACGTCGTTTTTCGCACGATTATGCCTGATTTTGCAATAAAACGTTGTTTTTCGCACGAAAAACGCTGATTTCGGCGTTCTCGACCAATATTGCGGCGTCAATTAGATTATCTTGGCATTACTACTAATAACATGAAAATCAACGATGAATATGGTGAGAACTCGCATATATCATATATTTCGCACCAAAAACGCTGTTTTTGCACGAAAAACGTTGTTTTTCGCACGATTATGCCTGATTTTGCAATAAAACGTTGTTTTTTCGCACGAAAAACGCTGATTTCGGCGTTCTCGACCAATATTGCGGCGTCAATTAGATTATCTTGGCATTACTACTAATAACATGAAAATCAACGATGAATATGGTGAGAACTCGCATATATCATATATTTCGCACCAAAAACGCTGTTTTTGCACGAAAAACGTCGTTTTTCGCACGATTATGCCTGATTTTGCAATAAAACGTTGTTTTTCGCACGAAAAACGCTGATTTCGGCGTTCTCGACCAATATTGCGGCGTCAATTAGATTATCTTGGCATTACTACTAATAACATGAAAATCAACGATGAATATGGTGAGAACTCGCATATATCATATATTTCGCACCAAAAACGCTGTTTTTGCACGAAAAACGTCGTTTTTCGCACGATTATGCCTGATTTTGCAATAAAACGTTGTTTTTCGCACGAAAAACGCTGATTTCGGCGTTCTCGACCAATATTGCGGCGTCAATTAGATTATCTTGGCATTACTACTAATAACATGAAAATCAACGATGAATATAGTGAGAACTCGCATATATTATATGTTTCGCACCAAAAACGCTGTTGTTGCACGAAAAACGTCGTTTTTCGCACGATTATGTCTGATTTTGCAATAAAACGTTGTTTTTCGCATGAAAAACGCTGATTTCGGCGTTCTCGACCAATATTGCGGCGTCAATTAGATTATCTTGGCATTACTACTAATAACATGAAAATCAACGATGAATAGTTTTTGCACGAAAAACGTCGTTTTTCGCACGATTATGCCTGATTTTGCAATAAAACGTTGTTTTTCGCACGAAAAACGCTGATTTCGGCGTTCTCGACCAATATTGCGGCGTCAATTAGATTATCTTGGCATTACTACTAATAACATGAAAATCAACGATGAATATGGTGAGAACTCGCATATATCATATATTTCGCACCAAAAACGCTGTTTTTGCACGAAAAACGTCGTTTTTCGCACGATTATGCCTGATTTTGCAATAAAATGTTGTTTTTCGCACGAAAAACGCTGATTTCGGCGTTCTCGACCAATATTGCGGCGTCAAATAGATTATCTTGGCATTACTACTAATAACATAAAAATCAACGATGAATATGGTGAGAACTCGCATATATCATATATTTCGCACCAAAAACGCTGTTTTTACACGAAAAACGTCGTTTTTCGCACGATTATGCCTGATTTTGCAATAAAACGTTGTTTTTTGCACGAAAAACGCTGATTTCGGTGTTCTCGACCAACATTGCGGCGTCAATTAGATTATCTTGGCATTACTACTAATAACATGAAAATCAACGATGAATATGGTGAGAACTCGCATATATCATATATTTCGCAGCAAAAACGCTGTTTTTGCACGAAAAACGTCGTTTTTCGCACGATTATGCCTGATTTTGCAATAAAACGTTGTTTTTCGCACGAAAAACGCTGATTTCGGCGTTCTCGACCAATATTGCGGCGTCAATTAGATTATCTTGGCATTACTACTAATAACATGAAAATCAACGATGAATATGGTGAGAACTCGCATATATCATATATTTCGCACCAAAAACGCTGTTTTTGCACGAAAAACGTCGTTTTTCGCACGATTATGCCTGATTTTGCAATAAAACGTTGTTTTTCGCACGAAAAACGCTGATTTCGGCGTTCTCGACCAATATTGCGGCGTCAATTAGATTATCTTGGCATTACTACTAATTACATGAAAATCAACGATGAATATAGTGAGAACTCGCATATATCATATGTTTCGCACCAAAAACGCTGTTGTTGCACGAAAAACGTCGTTTTTCGCACGATTATGTCTGATTTTGCAATAAAACGTTGTTTTTCGCATGAAAAACGCTGATTTCGGCGTTCTCGACCAATATTGCGGCGTCAATTAGATTATCTTGGCATTACTACTAATAACATGAAAATCAACGATGAATAGTTTTTGCACGAAAAACGTCGTTTTTCGCACGATTATGCCTGATTTTGCAATAAAACGTTGTTTTTCGCACGAAAAACGCTGATTTCGGCGTTCTCGACCAATATTGCGGCGTCAATTAGATTATCTTGGCATTACTACTAATAACATGAAAATCAACGATGAATATGGTGAGAACTCGCATATATCATATATTTCGCACCAAAAACGCTGTTTTTGCACGAAAAACGTCGTTTTTCGCACGATTATGCCTGATTTTGCAATAAAACGTTGTTTTTCGCACGAAAAACGCTGATTTCGGCGTTGTCGACCAATATTGCGGCGTCAATTAGATTATCTTGGCATTACTACTAATAACATGAAAATCAACGATGAATATGGTGAGAACTCGCATATATCATATATTTCGCACCAAAAACGCTGTTTTTGCACGAAAAACGTCGTTTTTCGCACGATTATGCCTGATTTTGCAATAAAATGTTGTTTTTCGCACGAAAAACGCTGATTTCGGCGTTCTCGACCAATATTGCGGCGTCAAATAGATTATCTTGGCATTACTACTAATAACATAAAAATCAACGATGAATATGGTGAGAACTCGCATATATCATATATTTCGCACCAAAAACGCTGTTTTTACACGAAAAACGTCGTTTTTCGCACGATTATGCCTGATTTTGCAATAAAACGTTGTTTTTTGCACGAAAAACGCTGATTTCGGTGTTCTCGACCAACATTGCGGCGTCAATTAGATTATCTTGGCATTACTACTAATAACATGAAAATCAACGATGAATATGGTGAGAACTCGCATATATCATATATTTCGCACCAAAAACGCTGTTTTTGCACGAAAAACGTCGTTTTTCGCACGATTATGCCTGATTTTGCAATAAAATGTTGTTTTTCGCACGAAAAACGCTGATTTCGGCGTTCTCGACCAATATTGCGGCGTCAATTAGATTATCTTGGCATTACTACTAATAACATAAAAATCAACGATGAATATGGTGAGAACTCGCATATATCATATATTTCGCACCAAAAACGCTGTTTTTACACGAAAAACGTCGTTTTTCGCACGATTATGCCTGATTTTGCAATAAAACGTTGTTTTTCGCACGAAAAACGCTGATTTCGGCGTTCTCGACCAATATTGCGGCGTCAATTAGATTATCTTGGCATTACTACTAATAACATGAAAATCAACGATGAATAGTTTTTGCACGAAAAACGTCGTTTTTCGCACGATTATGCCTGATTTTGCAATAAAACGTTGTTTTTCGCACGAAAAACGCTGATTTCGGCGTTCTCGACCAATATTGCGGCGTCAATTAGATTATCTTGGCATTACTACTAATAACATGAAAATCAACGATGAATATGGTGAGAACTCGCATATATCATATATTTCGCACCAAAAACGCTGTTTTTGCACGAAAAACGTCGTTTTTCGCACGATTATGTCTGATTTTGCAATAAAACGTTGTTTTTCGCACGAAAAACGCTGATTTCGGCGTTCTCGACCAATATTGCGGCGTCAATTAGATTATCTTGGCATTACTACTAATAACATGAAAATCAACGATGAATATGGTGAGAACTCGCATATATCATATATTTTGCACCAAAAACGCTGTTTTTGCACGAAAAACGTCGTTTTTCGCACGATTATGCCTGATTTTGCAATAAAACGTTGTTTTTCGCACGAAAAACGCTGATTTCGGCGTTCTCGACCAATATTGCGGCGTCAATTAGATTATCTTGGCATTACTACTAATAACATGAAAATCAACGATGAATATGGTGAGAACTCGCATATAATATATATTTCGCACCAAAAACGCTGTTTTTGCACGAAAAACGTCGTTTTTCGCACGATTATGCCTGATTTTGCAATAAAACGTTGTTTTTCGCACGAAAAACGCTGATTTCGGCGTTCTCGACCAATATTGCGGCGTCAATTAGATTATCTTGGCATTACTACTAATAACATGAAAATCAACGATGAATATGGTGAGAACTCGCATATATCATATATTTCGCGCCAAAAACGCTGTTTTTGCACGAAAAACGTCGTTTTTCGCACGATTATGCCTGATTTTGCAATAAAACGTTATTTTTCGCACGAAAAACGCTGATTTCGGCGTTCTCGACCAATATTGCGGCGTCAATTAGATTATCTTGGCATTACTACTAATAACATGAAAATCAACGATGAATATGGTGAGAACTCGCATATATCATATATTTCGCACCAAAAACGCTGTTTTTGCACGAAAAACGTCGTTTTTCGCACGATTATGCCTGATTTTGCAATAAAACGTTGTTTTTCGCACGAAAAACGCTGATTTCGGCGTTCTCGACCAATATTGCGGCGTCAATTAGATTATCTTGGCATTACTACTAATAACATGAAAATCAACGATGAATATGGTGAGAACTCGCATATATCATATATTTCGCACCAAAAACGCTGTTTTTGCACGAAAAACGTCGTTTTTCGCACGATTATGCCTGATTTTACAATAAAACGTTGTTTTTCGCACGAAAAACGCTGATTTCGGCGTTCTCGACCAATATTGCGGCGTCAATTAGATTATCTTGGCATTACTACTAATAACATGAAAATCAACGATGAATATGGTGAGAACTTGCATATATCATATATTTCGCACCAAAAACGCTGTTTTTGCACGAAAAACGTCGTTTTTCGCACGATTATGTCTGATTTTGCAATAAAACGTTGTTTTTCGCACGAAAAACGCTGATTTCGGCGTTCTCGACCAATATTGCGGCGTCAATTAGATTATCTTGGCATTACTACTAATAACATGAAAATCAACGATGAACATGGTGAGAACTCGCATATATCATATATTTCGCACCAAAAACGCTGTTTTTGCACGAAAAACGTTGTTTTTCGCACGATTATGCCTGATTTTGCAATAAAACGTTGTTTTTTCGCACGAAAAACGCTGATTTCGGCGTTCTCGACCAATATTGCGGCGTCAATTAGATTATCTTGGCATTACTACTAATAACGTGAAAATCAACGATGAATATGGTGAGAACTCGCATATATCATATATTTCGCACCAAAAACGCTGTTTTTGCACGAAAAACGTCGTTTTTCGCACGATTATGCCTGATTTTGCAATAAAACGTTGTTTTTCGCACGAAAAACGCTGATTTCGGCGTTCTCGACCAATATTGCGGCGTCAATTAGATTATCTTGGCATTACTACTAATAACATGAAAATCAACGATGAATATGGTGAGAACTCGCATATATCATATATTTCGCACCAAAAACGCTGTTTTTGCACGAAAAACGTCGTTTTTCGCACGATTATGCCTGATTTTGCAATAAAACGTTGTTTTTCGCACGAAAAACGCTGATTTCGGCGTTCTCGACCAATATTGCAGCGTCAATTAGATTATCTTGGCATTACTACTAATAACATGAAAATCAACGATGAATATAGTGAGAACTCGCATATATCATATGTTTCGCACCAAAAACGCTGTTTTTGCACGAAAAACGTGGTTTTTCGCACGATTATGTCTGATTTTGCAATAAAACGTTGTTTTTCGCATGAAAAACGCTGATTTCGGCGTTCTCGACCAATATTGCGGCGTCAATTAGATTATCTTGGCATTACTACTAATAACATGAAAATCAACGATGAATAGTTTTTGCACGAAAAACGTCGTTTTTCGCACGATTATGCCTGATTTTGCAATAAAACGTTGTTTTTCGCACGAAAAACGCTGATTTCGGCGTTCTCGACCAATATTGCGGCGTCAATTAGATTATCTTGGCATTACTACTAATAACATGAAAATCAACGATGAATATGGTGAGAACTCGCATATATCATATATTTCGCACCAAAAACGCTGTTTTTGCACGAAAAACGTCGTTTTTCGCACGATTATGCCTGATTTTGCAATAAAACGTTGTTTTTCGCACGAAAAACGCTGATTTCGGCGTTCTCGACCAATATTGCGGCGTCAATTAGATTATCTTGGCATTACTACTAATAACATGAAAATCAACGATGAATATAGTGAGAACTCGCATATATCATATGTTTCGCACCAAAAACGCTGTTTTTGCACGAAAAACGTCGTTTTTCGCACGATTATGTCTGATTTTGCAATAAAACGTTGTTTTCCGCACGAAAAACGCTGATTTCGGCGTTCTCGACCAATATTGCGGCGTCAATTAGATTATCTTGGCATTACTACTAATAACATGAAAATCAACGATGAACATGGTGAGAACTCGCATATATCATATATTTCGCACCAAAAACGCTGTTTTTGCACGAAAAACGTTGTTTTTCGCACGATTATGCCTGATTTTGCAATAAAACGTTGTTTTTTCGCACGAAAAACGCTGATTTCGGCGTTCTCGACCAATATTGCGGCGTCAATTAGATTATCTTGGCATTACTACTAATAACATGAAAATCAACGATGAATATGGTGAGAACTCGCATATATCATATATTTCGCACCAAAAACGCTGTTTTTGCACGAAAAACGTCGTTTTTCGCACGATTATGCCTGATTTTGCAATAAAACGTTGTTTTTCGCACGAAAAACGCTGATTTCGGCGTTCTCGACCAATATTGCGGCGTCAATTAGATTATCTTGGCATTACTACTAATAACATGAAAATCAACGATGAATATGGTGAGAACTCGCATATATCGTATATTTCGCACCAAAAACGCTGTTTTTGCACGAAAAACGTCGTTTTTCGCACGATTATGCCTGATTTTGCAATAAAACGTTGTTTTTCGCACGAAAAACGCTGATTTCGGCGTTCTCGACCAATATTGCGGCGTCAATTAGATTATCTTGGCATTACTACTAATAACATGAAAATCAACGATGAATATAGTGAGAACTCGCATATATCATATGTTTCGCACCAAAAACGCTGTTTTTGCACGAAAAACGTCGTTTTTCGCACGATTATGTCTGATTTTGCAATAAAACGTTGTTTTTCGCATGAAAAACGCTGATTTCGGCGTTCTCGACCAATATTGCGGCGTCAATTAGATTATCTTGGCATTACTACTAATAACATGAAAATCAACGATGAATAGTTTTTGCACGAAAAACGTCGTTTTTCGCACGATTATGCCTGATTTTGCAATAAAACGTTGTTTTTCGCACGAAAAACGCTGATTTCGGCGTTCTCGACCAATATTGCGGCGTCAATTAGATTATCTTGGCATTACTACTAATAACATGAAAATCAACGATGAATATGGTGAGAACTCGCATATATCATATATTTCGCACCAAAAACGCTGTTTTTGCACGAAAAACGTCGTTTTTCGCACGATTATGCCTGATTTTGCAATAAAACGTTGTTTTTCGCACGAAAAACGCTGATTTCGGCGTTCTCGACCAATATTGCGGCGTCAATTAGATTATCTTGGCATTACTACTAATAACATGAAAATTAACGATGAATATGGTGAGAACTCGCATATATCATATATTTCGCACCAAAAACGCTGTTGTTGCACGAAAAACGTCGTTTTTCGCACGATTATGCCTGATTTTGCAATAAAACGTTGTTTTTCGCACGAAAAACGCTGATTTCGGCGTTCTCGACCAATATTGCGGCGTCAATTAGATTATCTTGGCATTACTACTAATAACATGAAAATCAACGATGAATATAGTGAGAACTCGCATATATCATATGTTTCGCACCAAAAACGCTGTTTTTGCACGAAAAACGTCGTTTTTCGCACGATTATGTCTGATTTTGCAATAAAACGTTGTTTTTCGCATGAAAAACGCTGATTTCGGCGTTCTCGACCAATATTGCGGCGTCAATTAGATTATCTTGGCATTACTACTAATAACATGAAAATCAACGATGAATAGTTTTTGCACGAAAAACGTCGTTTTTCGCACGATTATGCCTGATTTTGCAATAAAACGTTGTTTTTCGCACGAAAAACGCTGATTTCGGCGTTCTCGACCAATATTGCGGCGTCAATTAGATTATCTTGGCATTACTACTAATAACATGAAAATCAACGATGAATATGGTGAGAACTCGCATATATCATATATTTCGCACCAAAAACGCTGTTTTTGCACGAAAAACGTCGTTTTTCGCACGATTATGCCTGATTTTGCAATAAAACGTTGTTTTTCGCACGAAAAACGCTGATTTCGGTGTTCTCGACCAATATTGCGGCGTCAATTAGATTATCTTGGCATTACTACTAATAACATGAAAATCAACGATGAATATGGTGAGAACTCGCATATATCATATATTTCGCACCAAAAACGCTGTTTTTGCACGAAAAACGTCGTTTTTCGCACGATTATGCCTGATTTTGCAATAAAATGTTGTTTTTCGCACGAAAAACGCTGATTTCGGCGTTCTCGACCAATATTGCGGCGTCAATTAGATTATCTTGGCATTACTACTAATAACATAAAAATCAACGATGAATATGGTGAGAACTCGCATATATCATATATTTCGCACCAAAAACGCTGTTTTTACACGAAAAACGTCGTTTTTCGCACGATTATGCCTGATTTTGCAATAAAACGTTGTTTTTCGCACGAAAAACGCTGATTTCGGCGTTCTCGACCAATATTGCGGCGTCAATTAGATTATCTTGGCATTACTACTAATAACATGAAAATCAACGATGAATAGTTTTTGCACGAAAAACGTCGTTTTTCGCACGATTATACCTGATTTTGCAATAAAACGTTGTTTTTCGCACGAAAAACGCTGATTTCGGCGTTCTCGACCAATATTGCGGCGTCAATTAGATTATCTTGGCATTACTACTAATAACATGAAAATCAACGATGAATATGGTGAGAACTCGCATATATCATATATTTCGCACCAAAAACGCTGTTTTTGCACGAAAAACGTCGTTTTTCGCACGATTATGCCTGATTTTGCAATAAAACGTTGTTTTTCGCACGAAAAACGCTGATTTCGGCGTTCTCGACCAATATTGCGGCGTCAATTAGATTATCTTGGCATTACTACTAATAACATGAAAATCAACGATGAATATAGTGAGAACTCGCATATATCATATATTTCGCACCAAAAACGCTGTTTTTGCACGAAAAACGTCGTTTTTCGCACGATTATGCCTGATTTTGCAATAAAACGTTGTTTTTCGCACGAAAAACGCTGATTTCGGCGTTCTCGACCAATATTGCGGCGTCAATTAGATTATCTTGGCATTACTACTAATAACATGAAAATCTACGATGAATATGGTGAGAACTCGCATATATCATATATTTCGCACCAAAAACGCTGTTTTTGCACGAAAAACGTCGTTTTTCGCACGATTATGCCTGATTTTGCAATAAAACGTTGTTTTTCGCACGAAAAACGCTGATTTCGGCGTTCTCGACCAATATTGCGGCGTCAATTAGATTATCTTGGCATTACTACTAATAACATGAAAATCAACGATGAATATGGTGAGAACTCGCATATATCATACATATATTTCGCACCAAAAACGCTGTTTTTGCACGAAAAACGTCGTTTTTCGCACGATTATGCCTGATTTTGCAATAAAACGTTGTTTTTCGCACGAAAAACGCTGATTTCGGCGTTCTCGACCAATATTGCGGCGTCAATTAGATTATCTTGGCATTACTACTAATAACATGAAAATCAACGATGAATATGGTGAGAACTCGCATATATCATATATTTCGCACCAAAAACGCTGTTTTTGCACGAAAAACGTCGTTTTTCGCACGATTATGCCTGATTTTGCAATAAAACGTTGTTTTTCGCACGAAAAACGCTGATTTCGGCGTTCTCGACCAATATTGCGGCGTCAATTAGATTATCTTGGCATTACTACTAATAACATGAAAATCAACGATGAATATAGTGAGAACTCGCATATATCATATGTTTCGCACCAAAAACGCTGTTTTTGCACGAAAAACGTCGTTTTTCGCACGATTATGCCTGATTTTGCAATAAAACGTTGTTTTTCGCACGAAAAACGCTGATTTCGGCGTTCTCGACCAATATTGCGGCGTCAATTAGATTATCTTGGCATTACTACTAATAACATGAAAATCAACGATGAATATGGTGAGAACTCGCATATATCATATATTTCGCACCAAAAACGCTGTTTTTGCACGAAAAACGTCGTTTTTCGCACGATTATGCCTGATTTTGCAATAAAACGTTGTTTTTCGCACGAAAAACGCTGATTTCGGCGTTCTCGACCAGTATTGCGGCGTCAATTAGATTATCTTGGCATTACTACTAATAACATGAAAATCAACGATGAATATGGTGAGAACTCGCATATATCATATATTTCGCACCAAAAATGCTGTTTTTGCACGAAAAACGTCGTTTTTCGCACGATTATGCCTGATTTTGCAATAAAATGTTGTTTTTCGCACGAAAAACGCTGATTTCGGCGTTCTCGACCAATATTGCGGCGTCAATTAGATTATCTTGGCATTACTACTAATAACATAAAAATCAACGATGAATATGGTGAGAACTCGCATATATCATATATTTCGCACCAAAAATGCTGTTTTTGCACGAAAAACGTCGTTTTTCGCACGATTATGCCTGATTTTGCAATAAAATGTTGTTTTTCGCACGAAAAACGCTGATTTCGGCGTTCTCGACCAATATTGCGGCGTCAATTAGATTATCTTGGCATTACTACTAATAACATGAAAATCAACGATGAATAGTTTTTGCACGAAAAACGTCGTTTTTCGCACGATTATGCCTGATTTTGCAATAAAACGTTGTTTTTCGCACGAAAAACGCTGATTTCGGCGTTCTCGACCAATATTGCGGCGTCAATTAGATTATCTTGGCATTACTACTAATAACATGAAAATCAACGATGAATATAGTGAGAACTCGCATATATCATATGTTTCGCACCAAAAACGCTGTTTTTGCACGAAAAACGTCGTTTTTCGCACGATTATGTCTGATTTTGCAATAAAACGTTGTTTTTCGCACGAAAAACGCTGATTTCGGCGTTCTCGACCAATATTGCGGCGTCAATTAGATTATCTTGGCATTACTACTAATAACATGAAAATCAACGATGAATATGGTGAGAACTCGCATATATCATATATTTCGCACCAAAAACGCTGTTTTTGCACGAAAAACGTCGTTTTTCGCACGATTATGCCTGATTTTGCAATAAAACGTTGTTTTTCGCACGAAAAACGCTGATTTCGGCGTTCTCGACCAATATTGCGGCGTCAATTAGATTATCTTGGCATTACTACTAATAACATGAAAATCAACGATGAATATGGTGAGAACTCGCATATATCATATATTTCGCACCAAAAACGCTGTTTTTGCACGAAAAACGTCGTTTTTCGCACGATTATGCCTGATTTTGCAATAAAACGTTGTTTTTCGCACGAAAAACGCTGATTCCGGCGTTCTCGACCAATATTGCGGCGTCAATTAGATTATCTTGGCATTACTACTAATAACATGAAAATCAACGATGAATATGGTGAGAACTCGCATATATCATATATTTCGCACCAAAAATGCTGTTTTTGCACGAAAAACGTCGTTTTTCGCACGATTATGCCTGATTTTGCAATAAAACGTTGTTTTTCGCACGAAAAACGCTGATTTCGGCGTTCTCGACCAATATTGCGGCGTCAATTAGATTATCTTGGCATTACTACTAATAACATGAAAATCAACGATGAATATGGTGAGAACTCGCATATATCATATATTTCGCACCAAAAACGCTGTTTTTGCACGAAAAACGTCGTTTTTCGCACGATTATGCCTGATTTTGCAATAAAACGTTGTTTTTCGCACGAAAAACGCTGATTTCGGCGTTCTCGACCAATATTGCGGCGTCAATTAGATTATCTTGGCATTACTACTAATAACATGAAAATCAACGATGAATATGGTGAGAACTCGCATATATCATATATTTCGCACCAAAAACGCTGTTTTTGCACGAAAAACGTCGTTTTTCGCACGATTATGCCTGATTTTGCAATAAAACGTTGTTTTTCGCACGAAAAACGCTGATTTCGGCGTTCTCGACCAATATTGCGGCGTCAAATTGATTATCTTGGCATTACTACTAATAACATGAAAATCAACGATGAATATGGTGAGAACTCGCATATATGATATATTTCGCACCAAAAACGCTGTTTTTGCACGAAAAACGTCGTTTTTCGCACGATTATGCCTGATTTTGCAATAAAACGTTGTTTTTCGCACGAAAAACGCTGATTTCGGCGTTCTCGACCAATATTGCGGCGTCAATTAGATTATCTTGGCATTACTACTAATAACATGAAAATCAACGATGAATATAGTGAGAACTCGCATATATCATATGTTTCGCACCAAAAACGCTGTTTTTGCACGAAAAACGTCGTTTTTCGCACGATTATGTCTGATTTTGCAATAAAACGTTGTTTTTCGCACGAAAAACGCTGATTTCGGCGTTCTCGACCAATATTGCGGCGTCAATTAGATTATCTTGGCATTACTACTAATAACATGAAAATCAACGATGAATATGGTGAGAACTCGCATATATCATATATTTCGCACCAAAAACGCTGTTTTTGCACGAAAAACGTCGTCTTTCGCACGATTATGTCTGATTTTGCAATAAAACGTTGTTTTTCGCACGAAAAACGCTGATTTCGGCGTTCTCGACCAATATTGCGGCGTCAATTAGATTATCTTGGCATTACTACTAATAACATGAAAATCAACGATGAATATGGTGAGAACTCGCATATATCATATATTTCGCACCAAAAACGCTGTTTTTGCACGAAAAACGTCGTTTTTCGCACGATTATGCCTGATTTTGCAATAAAACGTTGTTTTTCGCACGAAAAACGCTGATTTCGGCGTTCTCGACCAATATTGCGGCGTCAATTAGATTATCTTGGCATTACTACTAATAACATGAAAATCAACGATGAATATGGTGAGAACTCGCATATATCATATATTTCGCACCAAAAACGCTGTTTTTGCACGAAAAACGTCGTTTTTCGCACGATTATGCCTGATTTTGCAATAAAACGTTGTTTTTCGCACGAAAAACGCTGATTTCGGCGTTCTCGACCAATATTGCGGCGTCAATTAGATTATCTTGGCATTACTACTAATAACATGAAAATCAACGATGAATATGGTGAGAACTCGCATATATCATATATTTCGCACCAACAACGCTGTTTTTGCACGAAAAACGTCGTTTATCGCACGATTATGCCTGATTTTGCAATAAAACGTTGTTTTTCGCACGAAAAACGCTGATTTCGGCGTTCTCGACCAATATTGCGGCGTCAATTAGATTATCTTGGCATTACTACTAATAACATGAAAATCAACGATGAATATGGTGAGAACTCGCATATATCATATATTTCGCACCAAAAACGCTGTTTTTGCACGAAAAACGTCGTTTTTCGCACCATTATGCCTGATTTTGCAATAAAACGTTGTTTTTCGCACGAAAAACGCTGATTTCGGCGTTCTCGACCAATATTGCGGCGTCAATTATATTATCTTGGCATTACTACTAATAACATGAAAATCAACGATGAATATGGTGAGAACTCGCATATATCATATATTTCGCACCAAAAACGCTGTTTTTGCACGAAAAACGTCGTTTATCGCACGATTATGCCTGATTTTGCAATAAAACGTTGTTTTTCGCACGAAAAACGCTGATTTCGGCGTTCTCGACCAATATTGCGGCGTCAATTAGATTATCTTGGCATTACTACTAATAACATGAAAATCAACGATGAATATGGTGAGAACTCGCATATATCATATATTTCGCACCAAAAATGCTGTTTTTGCACGAAAAACGTCGTTTTTCGCACGATTATGCCTGATTTTGCAATAAAACGTTGTTTTTCGCACGAAAAACGCTGATTTCGGCGTTCTCGACCAATATTGCGGCGTCAATTAGATTATCTTGGCATTACTACTAATAACATGAAAATCAACGATGAATATGGTGAGAACTCGCATATATCATATATTTCGCACCAAAAACGCTGTTTTTGCACGAAAAACGTCGTTTTTCGCACGATTATGCCTGATTTTGCAATAAAACATTGTTTTTCGCACGAAAAACGCTGATTTCGGCGTTTTCGACCAATATTGCGGCGTCAATTAGATTATCTTGGCATTACTACTAATAACATGAAAATCAACGATGAATATGGTGAGAACTCGCATATATCATATATTTCGCACCAAAAACGCTGTTTTTGCACGAAAAACGTCGTTTTTCGCACGATTATGCCTGATTTTGCAATAAAACGTTGTTTTTCGCACGAAAAACGCTGATTTCGGCGTTCTCGACCAATATTGCGGCGTCAATTAGATTATCTTGGCATTACTACTAATAACATGAAAATCAACGATGAATATGGTGAGAACTCGCATATATCATATATTTCGCACCAAAAACGCTGTTTTTGCACGAAAAACGTCGTTTTTCGCACGATTATGCCTGATTTTGCAATAAAACGTTGTTTTTCGCACGAAAAACGCTGATTTCGGCGTTCTCGACCAATATTGCGGCGTCAAATTGATTATCTTGGCATTACTACTAATAACATGAAAATCAACGATGAATATGGTGAGAACTCGCATATATCATATATTTCGCACCAAAAACGCTGTTTTTGCACGAAAAACGTCGTTTTTCGCACGATTATGCCTGATTTTGCAATAAAACGTTGTTTTTCGCACGAAAAACGCTGATTTCGGCGTTCTCGACCAATATTGCGGCGTCAATTAGATTATCTTGGCATTACTACTAATAACATGAAAATCAACGATGAATATAGTGAGAACTCGCATATATCATATGTTTCGCACCAAAAACGCTGTTTTTGCACGAAAAACGTCGTTTTTCGCACGATTATGTCTGATTTTGCAATAAAACGTTGTTTTTCGCACGAAAAACGCTGATTTCGGCGTTCTCGACCAATATTGCGGCGTCAATTAGATTATCTTGGCATTACTACTAATAACATGAAAATCAACGATGAATATGGTGAGAACTCGCATATATCATATATTTCGCACCAAAAACGCTGTTTTTGCACGAAAAACGTCGTTTTTCGCACGATTATGTCTGATTTTGCAATAAAACGTTGTTTTTCGCACGAAAAACGCTGATTTCGGCGTTCTCGACCAATATTGCGGCGTCAATTAGATTATCTTGGCATTACTACTAATAACATGAAAATCAACGATGAATATGGTGAGAACTCGCATATATCATATATTTCGCACCAAAAACGCTGTTTTTGCACGAAAAACGTCGTTTTTCGCACGATTATGCCTGATTTTGCAATAAAACGTTGTTTTTCGCATGAAAAACGCTGATTTCGGCGTTCTCGACCAATATTGCGGCGTCAATTAGATTATCTTGGCATTACTACTAATAACATGAAAATCAACGATGAATATGGTGAGAACTCGCATATATCATATATTTCGCACCAAAAACGCTGTTTTTGCACGAAAAACGTCGTTTTTCGCACGATTATGCCTGATTTTGCAATAAAACGTTGTTTTTCGCACGAAAAACGCTGATTTCGGCGTTCTCGACCAATATTGCGGCGTCAATTAGATTATCTTGGCATTACTACTAATAACATGAAAATCAACGATGAATATGGTGAGAACTCGCATATATCATATATTTCGCACCAAAAACGCTGTTTTTGCACGAAAAACGTCGTTTTTCGCACGATTATGCCTGATTTTGCAATAAAACGTTGTTTTTCGCACGAAAAACGCTGATTTCGGCGTTCTCGACCAATATTGCGGCGTCAATTAGATTATCTTGGCATTACTACTAATAACATGAAAATCAACGATGAATATGGTGAGAACTCGCATATATCATATATTTCGCACCAACAACGCTGTTTTTGCACGAAAAACGTCGTTTATCGCACGATTATGCCTGATTTTGCAATAAAACGTTGTTTTTCGCACGAAAAACGCTGATTTCGGCGTTCTCGACCAATATTGCGGCGTCAATTAGATTATCTTGGCATTACTACTAATAACATGAAAATCAACGATGAATATGGTGAGAACTCGCATATATCATATATTTCGCACCAAAAACGCTGTTTTTGCACGAAAAACGTCGTTTTTCGCACGATTATGCCTGATTTTGCAATAAAACGTTGTTTTTCGCACGAAAAACGCTGATTTCGGCGTTCTCGACCAATATTGCGGCGTCAATTATATTATCTTGGCATTACTACTAATAACATGAAAATCAACGATGAATATGGTGAGAACTCGCATATATCATATATTTCGCACCAAAAACGCTGTTTTTGCACGAAAAACGTCGTTTATCGCACGATTATGCCTGATTTTGCAATAAAACGTTGTTTTTCGCACGAAAAACGCTGATTTCGGCGTTCTCGACCAATATTGCGGCGTCAATTAGATTATCTTGGCATTACTACTAATAACATGAAAATCAACGATGAATATGGTGAGAACTCGCATATATCATATATTTCGCACCAAAAACGCTGTTTTTGCACGAAAAACGTCGTTTTTCGCACGATTATGCCTGATTTTGCAATAAAACGTTGTTTTTCGCACGAACAACGCTAATTTCGGCGTTCTCGACCAATATTGCGGCGTCAATTAGATTATCTTGGCATTACTACTAATAACATGAAAATCAACGATGAATAGTTTTTGCACGAAAAACGTCGTTTTTCGCACGATTATGCCTGATTTTGCAATAAAACGTTGTTTTTCGCACGAAAAACGCTGATTTCGGCGTTCTCGACCAATATTGCGGCGTCAATTAGATTATCTTGGCATTACTACTAATAACATGAAAATCAACGATGAATATGGTGAGAACTCGCATATATCATATATTTCGCACCAAAAACGCTGTTTTTGCACGAAAAACGTCGTTTTTCGCACGATTATGCCTGATTTTGCAATAAAACGTTGTTTTTCGCACGAAAAACGCTGATTTCGGCGTTCTCGACCAATATTGCGGCGTCAATTAGATTATCTTGGCATTACTACTAATAACATGAAAATCAACGATGAATATGGTGAGAACTCGCATATATCATATATTTCGCACCAAAAACGCTGTTTTTGCACGAAAAACGTCGTTTTTCGCACGATTATGCCTGATTTTGCAATAAAACGTTGTTTTTCGCACGAAAAACGCTGATTTCGGCGTTCTCGACCAATATTGCGGCGTCAATTAGATTATCTTGGCATTACTACTAATAACATGAAAATCAACGATGAATATGGTGAGAACTCGCATATATCATATATTTCGCACCAAAAACGCTGTTTTTGCACGAAAAACGTCGTTTTTCGCACGATTATGCCTGATTTTGCAATAAAACGTTGTTTTTCGCACGAAAAACGCTGATTTCGGCGTTCTCGACCAATATTGCGGCGTCAATTAGATTATCTTGGCATTACTACTAATAACATGAAAATCAACGATGAATATGGTGAGAACTCGCATATATCATATATTTCGCACCAAAAACGCTGTTTTTGCACGAAAAACGTCGTTTTTCGCACGATTATGCCTGATTTTGCAATAAAACGTTGTTTTTCGCACGAAAAACGCTGATTTCGGCGTTCTCGACCAATATTGCGGCGTCAATTAGATTATCTTGGCATTACTACTAATAACATGAAAATCAACGATGAATATAGTGAGAACTCGCATATATCATATGTTTCGCACCAAAAACGCTGTTTTTGCACGAAAAACGTCGTTTTTCGCACGATTATGTCTGATTTTGCAATAAAACGTTGTTTTTCGCACGAAAAACGCTGATTTCGGCGTTCTCGACCAATATTGCGGCGTCAATTAGATTATCTTGGCATTACTACTAATAACATGAAAATCAACGATGAATATGGTGAGAACTCGCATATATCATATATTTCGCACCAAAAACGCTGTTTTTGCACGAAAAACGTCGTTTTTCGCACGATTATGCCTGATTTTGCAATAAAACGTTGTTTTTCGCCCGAAAAACGCTGATTTCGGCGTTCTCGACCAATATTGCGGCGTCAATTAGATTATCTTGGCATTACTACTAATAACATGAAAATCAACGATGAATATGGTGAGAACTCGCATATATCATATATTTCGCACCAAAAACGCTGTTTTTGCACGAAAAACGTCGTTTTTCGCACGATTATGCCTGATTTTGCAATAAAACGTTGTTTTTCGCACGAAAAACGCTGATTTCGGCGTTCTCGACCAATATTGCGGCGTCAAATTGATTATCTTGGCATTACTACTAATAACATGAAAATCAACGATGAATATGGTGAGAACTCGCATATATCATATATTTCGCACCAAAAACGCTGTTTTTGCACGAAAAACGTCGTTTTTCGCACGATTATGCCTGATTTTGCAATAAAACGTTGTTTTTCGCACGAAAAACGCTGATTTCGGCGTTCTCGACCAATATTGCGGCGTCAATTAGATTATCTTGGCATTACTACTAATAACATGAAAATCAACGATGAATATAGTGAGAACTCGCATATATCATATGTTTCGCACCAAAAACGCTGTTTTTGCACGAAAAACGTCGTTTTTCGCACGATTATATCTGATTTTGCAATAAAACGTTGTTTTTCGCACGAAAAACGCTGATTTCGGCGTTCTCGACCAATATTGCGGCGTCAATTAGATTATCTTGGCATTACTACTAATAACATGAAAATCAACGATGAATAGTTTTTGCACGAAAAACTTCGTTTTTCGCACGATTATGCCTGATTTTACAATAAAACGTTGTTTTTCGCACGAAAAACGCTGATTTCGGCGTTCTCGACCAATATTGCGGCGTCAATTAGATTATCTTGGCATTACTACCAATAACATGAAAATCAACGATGAATATGGTGAGAACTCGCATATATCATATATTTCGCACCAAAAACGCTGTTTTTGCACGAAAAACGTCGGTTTTCGCACGATTATGCCTGATTTTGCAATAAAACGTAGTTTTTCGCACGAAAAACGCTGATTTCGGCGTTCTCGACCAATATTGCGGCGTCAATTAGATTATCTTGGCATTACTACTAATAACATGAAAATCAACGATGAATATGGTGAGAACTCGCATATATCATATATTTCGCACCAAAAACGCTGTTTTTGCACGAAAAACGTCGTTTTTTGCACGATTATGCCTGATTTTGCAATAAAACGTTGTTTTTCGCACGAAAAACGCTGATTTCGGCGTTCTCGACCAATATTGCGGCGTCAATTAGATTATCTTGGCATTACTACTAATAACATGAAAATCAACGATGAATATGGTGAGAACTCGCATATATCATATATTTCGCACCAAAAACGCTGTTTTTGCACGAAAAACGTCGTTTTTCGCACGATTATGCCTGATTTTGCAATAAAACGTTGTTTTTCGCACGAAAAACGCTGATTTCGGCGTTCTCGACCAATATTGCGGCGTCAATTAGATTATCTTGGCATTACTACTAATAACATGAAAATCAACGATGAATATGGTGAGAACTCGCATATATCATATATTTCGCACCAAAAACGCTGTTTTTGCACGAAAAACGTCGTTTTTCGCACGATTATGCCTGATTTTGCAATAAAACGTTGTTTTTCGCACGACAAACGCTGATTTCGGCGTTCTCGACCAATATTGCGGCGTCAATTAGATTATCTTGGCATTACTACTAATAACATGAAAATCAACGATGAATATGGTGAGAACTCGCATATATCATATATTTCGCACCAAAAACGCTGTTTTTGCACGAAAAACGTCGTTCTTCGCACGATTATGCCTGATTTTGCAATAAAACGTTGTTTTTCGCACGAAAAACGCTGATTTCGGCGTTCTCGACCAATATTGCGGCGTCAATTAGATTATCTTGGCATTACTACTAATAACATGAAAATCAACGATGAATATAGTGAGAACTCGCATATATCATATGTTTCGCACCAAAAACGCTGTTTTTGCACGAAAAACGTCGTTTTTCGCACGATTATGTCTGATTTTGCAATAAAACGTTGTTTTTCGCACGAAAAACGCTGATTTCGGCGTTCTCGACCAATATTGCGGCGTCAATTAGATTATCTTGGCATTACTACTAATAACATGAAAATCAACGATGAATATGGTGAGAACTCGCATATATCATACATATATTTCGCACCAAAAACGCTGTTTTTGCACGAAAAACGTCGTTTTTCGCACGATTATGCCTGATTTTGCAATAAAACGTTGTTTTTCGCACGAAAAACGCTGATTTCGGCGTTCTCGACCAATATTGCGGCGTCAATTAGATTATCTTGGCATTACTACTAATAACATGAAAATCAACGATGAATATGGTGAGAACTCGCATATATCATATATTTCGCACCAAAAACGCTGTTTTTGCACGAAAAACGTCGTTTTTCGCACGATTATGCCTGATTTTGCAATAAAACGTTGTTTTTCGCACGAAAAACGCTGATTTCGGCGTTCTCGACCAATATTGCGGCGTCAATTAGATTATCTTGGCATTACTACTAATAACACGAAAATCAACGATGAATATGGTGAGAACTCGCATATATCATATATTTCGCACCAAAAATGCTGTTTTTGCACGAAAAACGTCGTTTTTCGCACGATTATGCCTGATTTTGCAATAAAACGTTGTTTTTCGCACGAAAAACGCTGATTTCGGCGTTCTCGACCAATATTGCGGCGTCAATTAGATTATCTTGGCATTACTACTAATAACATGAAAATCAACGATGAATATGGTGAGAACTCGCATATATCATATATTTCGCACCAAAAACGCTGTTTTTGCACGAAAAACGTCGTTTTTCGCACGATTGTGCCTGATTTTGCAATAAAACGTTGTTTTTCGCACGAAAAACGCTGATTTCGGCGTTCTCGACCAATATTGCGGCGTCAATTAGATTATCTTGGCATTACTACTAATAACATGAAAATCAACGATGAATATGGTGAGAACTCGCATATATCATATATTTCGCACCAAAAACGCTGTTTTTGCACGAAAAACGTCGTTTTTCGCACGATTATGCCTGATTTTGCAATAAAACGTTGTTTTTCGCACGAAAAACGCTGATTTCGGCGTTCTCGACCAATATTGCGGCGTCAATTAGATTATCTTGGCATTACTACTAATAACATGAAAATCAACGATGAATATGGTGAGAACTCGCATATATCATATATTTCGCACCAAAAACGCTGTTTTTGCACGAAAAACGTCGTTTTTCGCACGATTATGCCTGATTTTGCAATAAAACGTTGTTTTTCGCACGAAAAACGCTGATTCCGGCGTTCTCGACCAATATTGCGGCGTCAATTAGATTATCTTGGCATTACTACTAATAACATGAAAATCAACGATGAATATAGTGAGAACTCGCATATATCATATGTTTCGCACCAAAAACGCTGTTTTGCACGAAAAACGTCGTTTTTCGCACGATTATGTCTGATTTTGCAATAAAACGTTGTTTTTCGCACGAAAAACGCTGATTTCGGCGTTCTCGACCAATATTGCGGCGTCAATTAGATTATCTTGGCATTACTACTAATAACATGAAAATCAACGATGAATATGGTGAGAACTCGCATATATCATATATTTCGCACCAAAAACGCTGTTTTTGCACGAAAAACGTCGTTTATCGCACGATTATGCCTGATTTTGCAATAAAACGTTGTTTTTCGCACGAAAAACGCTGATTTCGGCGTTCTCGACCAATATTGCGGCGTCAATTAGATTATCTTGGCATTACTACTAATAACATGAAAATCAACGATGAATAGTTTTTGCACGAAAAACGTCGTTTTTCGCACGATTATGCCTGATTTTGCAATAAAACGTTGTTTTTCGCACGAAAAACGCTGATTTCGGCGTTCTCGACCAATATTGCGGCGTCAATTAGATTATCTTGGCATTACTACTAATAACATGAAAATCAACGATGAATATGGTGAGAACTCGCATATATCATATATTTCGCACCAAAAACGCTGTTTTTGCACGAAAAACGTCGTTTTTCGCACGATTATGCCTGATTTTGCAATAAAACCTTGTTTTTCGCACGAAAAACGCTGATTTCGGCGTTCTCGACCAATATTGCGGCGTCAATTAGATTATCTTGGCATTACTACTAATAACATGAAAATCAACGATGAATATGGTGAGAACTCGCATATATCATATATTTCGCACCAAAAACGCTGTTTTTGCACGAAAAACGTCGTTTTTCGCACGATTATGCCTGATTTTGCAATAAAACGTTGTTTTTCGCACGAAAAACGCTGATTTCGGCGTTCTCGACCAATATTGCGGCGTCAATTAGATTATCTTGGCATTACTACTAATAACATGAAAATCAACGATGAATATGGTGAGAACTCGCATATATCATATATTTCGCACCAAAAACGCTGTTTTTGCACGAAAAACGTCGTTTTTCGCACGATTATGCCTGATTTTGCAATAAAACGTTGTTTTTCGCACGAAAAACGCTGATTTCGGCGTTCTCGACCAATATTGCGGCGTCAATTAGATTATCTTGGCATTACTACTAATAACATGAAAATCAACGATGAATATAGTGAGAATTCGCATATATCATATGTTTCGCACCAAAAAACGCTGTTTTTGCACGAAAAACGTCGTTTTTCGCACGATTATCTCTGATTTTGCAATAAAACGTTGTTTTTCGCACGAAAAACGCTGATTTCGGCGTTCTCGACCAATATTGCGGCGTCAATTAGATTATCTTGGCATTACTACTAATAACATGAAAATCAACGATGAATATGGTGAGAACTCGCATATATCATATATTTCGCACCAAAAACGCTGTTTTTGCACGAAAAACGTCGTTTTTCGCACGATTATGCCTGATTTTGCAATAAAACGTTGTTTTTCGCCCGAAAAACGCTGATTTCGGCGTTCTCGACCAATATTGCGGCGTCAATTAGATTATCTTGGCATTACTACTAATAACATGAAAATCAACGATTAATATGGTGAGAACTCGCATATATCATATATTTCGCACCAAAAACGCTGTTTTGCACGAAAAACGTCGTTTTTCGCACGATTATGCCTGATTTTGCAATAAAACGTTGTTTTTCGCACGAAAAACGCTGATTTCGGCGTTCTCGACCAATATTGCGGCGTCAAATTGATTATCTTGGCATTACTACTAATAACATGAAAATCAACGATGAATATGGTGAGAACTCGCATATATCATATATTTCGCACCAAAAACGCTGTTTTTGCACGAAAAACGTCGTTTTTCGCACGATTATGCCTGATTTTGCAATAAAACGTTGTTTTTCGCACGAAAAAACGCTGATTTCGGCGTTCTCGACCAATATTGCGGCGTCAATTAGATTATCTTGGCATTACTACTAATAACCTGAAAATCAACGATGAATATAGTGAGAACTCGCATATATCATATGTTTCGCACCAAAAACGCTGTTTTTGCACGAAAAACGTCGTTTTTCGCACGATTATGTCTGATTTTGCAATAAAACGTTGTTTTTCGCACGAAAAACGCTGATTTCGGCGTTCTCGACCAATATTGCGGCGTCAATTAGATTATCTTGGCATTACTACTAATAACATGAAAATCAACGATAAATATGGTGAGAACTCGCATATATCATATATTTCGCACCAAAAACGCTGTTTTTCCACGAAAAACGTCGTTTTTCGCACGACTATGCCTGATTTTGCAATAAAACGTTGTTTTTCGCACGAAAAACGCTGATTTCGGCGTTCTCGACCAATATTGCGGCGTCAATTAGATTATCTTGGCATTACTACTAATAACATGAAAATCAACGATGAATATGGTGAGAACTCGCATATATCATATATTTCGCACCAAAAACGCTGTTTTTGCACGAAAAACGTCGTTTTTCGCACGATTATGCCTGATTTTGCAATAAAACGTTGTTTTTCGCACGAAAAACGCCGATTTCGGCGTTCTCGACCAATATTGCGGCGTCAATTAGATTATCTTGGCATTACTACTAATAACATGAAAATCAACGATGAATAGTTTTTGCACGAAAAACTTCGTTTTTCGCACGATTATGCCTGATTTTACAATAAAACGTTGTTTTTCGCACGAAAAACGCTGATTTCGGCGTTCTCGACCAATATTGCGGCGTCAATTAGATTATCTTGGCATTACTACTAATAACATGAAAATCAACGATGAATATGGTGAGAACTCGCATATATCATATATTTCGCACCAAAAACGCTGTTTTTGCACGAAAAACGTCGTTCTTCGCACGATTATGCCTGATTTTGCAATAAAACGTTGTTTTTCGCACGAAAAACGCTGATTTCGGCGTTCTCGACCAATATTGCGGCGTCAATTAGATTATCTTGGCATTACTACTAATAACATGAAAATCAACGATGAATATAGTGAGAACTCGCATATATCATATGTTTCGCACCAAAAACGCTGTTTTTGCACGAAAAACGTCGTTTTTCGCACGATTATGTCTGATTTTGCAATAAAACGTTGTTTTTCGCACGAAAAACGCTGATTTCGGCGTTCTCGACCAATATTGCGGCGTCAATTAGATTATCTTGGCATTACTACTAATAACATGAAAATCAACGATGAATATGGTGAGAACTCGCATATATCATACATATATTTCGCACCAAAAACGCTGTTTTTGCACGAAAAACGTCGTTTTTCGCACGATTATGCCTGATTTTGCAATAAAACGTTGTTTTTCGCACGAAAAACGCTGATTTCGGCGTTCTCGACCAATATTGCGGCGTCAATTAGATTATCTTGGCATTACTACTAATAACATGAAAATCAACGATGAATATGGTGAGAACTCGCATATATCATATATTTCGCACCAAAAACGCTGTTTTTGCACGAAAAACGTTGTTTTTCGCACGATTATGCCTGATTTTGCAATAAAACGTTGTTTTTCGCACGAAAAACGCTGATTTCGGCGTTCTCGACCAATATTGCGGCGTCAATTAGATTATCTTGGCATTACTACTAATAACATGAAAATCAACGATGAATATGGTGAGAACTCGCATATATCATATATTTCGCACCAAAAATGCTGTTTTTGCACGAAAAACGTCGTTTTTCGCACGATTATGCCTGATTTTGCAATAAAACGTTGTTTTTCGCACGAAAAACGCTGATTTCGGCGTTCTCGACCAATATTGCGGCGTCAATTAGATTATCTTGGCATTACTACTAATAACATGAAAATCAACGATGAATATGGTGAGAACTCGCATATATCATATATTTCGCACCAAAAACGCTGTTTTTGCACGAAAAACGTCGTTTTTCGCACGATTATGCCTGATTTTGCAATAAAACGTTGTTTTTCGCACGAAAAACGCTGATTTCGGCGTTCTCGACCAATATTGCGGCGTCAATTAGATTATCTTGGCATTACTACTAATAACATGAAAATCAACGATGAATATGGTGAGAATTCGCATATATCATATATTTCGCACCAAAAATGCTGTTTTTGCACGAAAAACGTCGTTTTTCGCACGATTATGCCTGATTTTGCAATAAAACGTTGTTTTTCGCACGAAAAACGCTGATTTCGGCGTTCTCGACCAATATTGCGGCGTCAATTAGATTATCTTGGCATTACTACTAATAACATGAAAATCAACGATGAATATGGTGAGAACTCGCATATATCATATATTTCGCACCAAAAACGCTGTTTTTGCACGAAAAACGTCGTTTTTCGCACGATTATGCCTGATTTTGCAATAAAACGTTGTTTTTCGCACGAAAAACGCTGATTTCGGCGTTCTCGACCAATATTGCGGCGTCAATTAGATTATCTTGGCATTACTACTAATAACATGAAAATCAACGATGAATATAGTGAGAACTCGCATATATCATATGTTTCGCACCAAAAACGCTGTTTTTGCACGAAAAACGTCGTTTTTCGCACGATTATGTCTGATTTTGCAATAAAACGTTGTTTTTCGCACGAAAAACGCTGATTTCGGCGTTCTCGACCAATATTGCGGCGTCAATTAGATTATCTTGGCATTACTACTAATAACATGAAAATCAACGATGAATATGGTGAGAACTCGCATATATCATATATTTCGCACCAAAAACGCTGTTTTTCCACGAAAAACGTCGTTTTTCGCACGACTATGCCTGATTTTGCAATAAAACGTTGTTTTTCGCACGAAAAACGCTGATTTCGGCGTTCTCGACCAATATTGCGGCGTCAATTAGATTATCTTGGCATTACTACTAATAACATGAAAATCAACGATGAATATGGTGAGAACTCGCATATATCATATATTTCGCACCAAAAACGCTGTTTTTGCACGAAAAACGTCGTTTTTCGCACGATTATGCCTGATTTTGCAATAAAACGTTGTTTTTCGCACGAAAAACGCTGATTTCGGCGTTCTCGACCAATATTGCGGCGTCAATTAGATTATCTTGGCATTACTACTAATAACATGAAAATCAACGATGAATATGGTGAGAACTCGCATATATCATATATTTCGCACCAAAAACGCTGTTTTTGCAAGAAAAACGTCGGTTTTCGCACGATTATGCCTGATTTTGCAATAAAACGTTGTTTTTCGCACGAAAAACGCTGATTTCGGCGTTCTCGACCAATATTGCGGCGTCAATTAGATTATCTTGGCATTACTACTAATAACATGAAAATCAACGATGAATATGGTGAGAACTCGCATATATCATATATTTCGCACCAAAAACGCTGTTTTTGCACGAAAAACGTCGTTTTTTGCACGATTATGCCTGATTTTGCAATAAAACGTTGTTTTTCGCACGAAAAACGCTGATTTCGGCGTTCTCGACCAATATTGCGGCGTCAATTAGATTATCTTGGCATTACTACTAATAACATGAAAATCAACGATGAATATGGTGAGAACTCGCATATATCATATATTTCGCACCAAAAACGCTGTTTTTGCACGAAAAACGTCGTTTTTCGCACGATTATGCCTGATTTTGCAATAAAACGTTGTTTTTCGCACGAAAAACGCTGATTTCGGCGTTCTCGACCAATATTGCGGCGTCAATTAGATTATCTTGGCATTACTACTAATAACATGAAAATCAACGATGAATATGGTGAGAACTCGCATATATCATATATTTCGCACCAAAAACGCTGTTTTTGCAAGAAAAACGTCGGTTTTCGCACGATTATGCCTGATTTTGCAATAAAACGTTGTTTTTCGCACGAAAAACGCTGATTTCGGCGTTCTCGACCAATATTGCGGCGTCAATTAGATTATCTTGGCATTACTACTAATAACATGAAAATCAACGATGAATATGGTGAGAACTCGCATATATCATATATTTCGCACCAAAAACGCTGTTTTTGCACGAAAAACGTCGTTTTTTGCACGATTATGCCTGATTTTGCAATAAAACGTTGTTTTTCGCACGAAAAACGCTGATTTCGGCGTTCTCGACCAATATTGCGGCGTCAATTAGATTATCTTGGCATTACTACTAATAACATGAAAATCAACGATGAATATGGTGAGAACTCGCATATATCATATATTTCGCACCAAAAACGCTGTTTTTGCACGAAAAACGTCGTTTTTCGCACGACTATGCCTGATTTTGCAATAAAACGTTGTTTTTCGCACGAAAAACGCTGATTTCGGCGTTCTCGACCAATATTGCGGCGTCAATTAGATTATTTTGGCATTACTACTAATAACATGAAAATCAACGATGAATATGGTGAGAACTCGCATATATCATATATTTCGCACCAAAAACGCTGTTTTTGCACGAAAAACGTCGTTTTTTGCACGATTATGCCTGATTTTGCAATAAAACGTTGTTTTTCGCACGAAAAACGCTGATTTCGGCGTTCTCGACCAATATTGCGGCGTCAATTAGATTATCTTGGCATTACTACTAATAACATGAAAATCAACGATGAATATGCTGAGAACTCGCATATATCATATATTTCGCACCAAAAACGCTGTTTTTGCACGAAAAACGTCGTTTTTCGCACGATTATGCCTGATTTTGCAATAAAATGTTGTTTTTCGCACGAAAAACGCTGATTTCGGCGTTCTCGACCAATATTGCGGCGTCAATTAGAGTATCTTGGCATTACTATTAATAACATGAAAATCAACGATGAATATGGTGAGAACTCGCATATATCATATATTTCGCACCAAAAACGCTGTTTTTGCACGAAAAACGTCGTTTTTTGCACGAATATGCCTGATGTTGCAATAAAACGTTGTTTTTCGCACGAAAAACGCTGATTTCGGCGTTCTCGACCAATATTGCGGCGTCAATTAGATTATCTTGGCATTACTACTAATAACATGAAAATCAACGATGAATATGGTGAGAACTCCCATATATCATAAATTTCGCACCAAAAACGCTGTTTTTGCACGAAAAACGTCGTTTTTCGCACGATTATGCCTGATTTTGCAATAAAACGTTGTTTTTCGCACGAAAAACGCTGATTTCGGCGTTCTCGACCAATATTGCGGCGTCAATTAGATTATCTTGGCATTACTACTAATAACATGAAAATCAACGATGAATATGGTGAGAACTCGCATATATCATATATTTCGCACCAACAACGCTGTTTTTGCACGAAAAACGTCGTTTATCGCACGATTATGCCTGATTTTGCAATAAAACGTTGTTTTTCGCACGAAAAACGCTGATTTCGGCGTTCTCGACCAATATTGCGGCGTCAATTAGATTATCTTGGCATTACTACTAATAACATGAAAATCAACGATGAATATGGTGAGAACTCGCATATATCATATATTTCGCACCAAAAACGCTGTTTTTGCACGAAAAACGTCGTTTTTCGCACGATTATGCCTGATTTTGCAATAAAACGTTGTTTTTCGCACGAAAAACGCTGATTTCGGCGTTCTCGACCAATATTGCGGCGTCAATTATATTATCTTGGCATTACTACTAATAACATGAAAATCAACGATGAATATGGTGAGAACTCGCATATATCATATATTTCGCACCAAAAACGCTGTTTTTGCACGAAAAAACGTCGTTTATCGCACGATTATGCCTGATTTTGCAATAAAACGTTGTTTTTCGCACGAAAAACGCTGATTTCGGCGTTCTCGACCAATATTGCGGCGTCAATTAGATTATCTTGGCATTACTACTAATAACATGAAAATCAACGATGAATATGGTGAGAACTCGCATATATCATATATTTCGCACCAAAAACGCTGTTTTTGCACGAAAAACGTCGTTTTTCGCACGATTATGCCTGATTTTGCAATAAAACGTTGTTTTTCGCACGAACAACGCTAATTTCGGCGTTCTCGACCAATATTGCGGCGTCAATTAGATTATCTTGGCATTACTACTAATAACATGAAAATCAACGATGAATAGTTTTTGCACGAAAAACGTCGTTTTTCGCACGATTATGCCTGATTTTGCAATAAAACGTTGTTTTTCGCACGAAAAACGCTGATTTCGGCGTTCTCGACCAATATTGCGGCGTCAATTAGATTATCTTGGCATTACTACTAATAACATGAAAATCAACGATGAATATGGTGAGAACTCGCATATATCATATATTTCGCACCAAAAACGCTGTTTTTGCACGAAAAACGTCGTTTTTCGCACGATTATGCCTGATTTTGCAATAAAACGTTGTTTTTCGCACGAAAAACGCTGATTTCGGCGTTCTCGACCAATATTGCGGCGTCAATTAGATTATCTTGGCATTACTACTAATAACATGAAAATCAACGATGAATATGGTGAGAACTCGCATATATCATATATTTCGCACCAAAAACGCTGTTTTTGCACGAAAAACGTCGTTTTTCGCACGATTATGCCTGATTTTGCAATAAAACGTTGTTTTTCGCACGAAAAACGCTGATTTCGGCGTTCTCGACCAATATTGCGGCGTCAATTAGATTATCTTGGCATTACTACTAATAACATGAAAATCAACGATGAATATGGTGAGAACTCGCATATATCATATATTTCGCACCAAAAACGCTGTTTTTGCACGAAAAACGTCGTTTTTCGCACGATTATGCCTGATTTTGCAATAAAACGTTGTTTTTCGCACGAAAAACGCTGATTTCGGCGTTCTCGACCAATATTGCGGCGTCAATTAGATTATCTTGGCATTACTACTAATAACATGAAAATCAACGATGAATATGGTGAGAACTCGCATATATCATATATTTCGCACCAAAAACGCTGTTTTTGCACGAAAAACGTCGTTTTTCGCACGATTATGCCTGATTTTGCAATAAAACGTTGTTTTTCGCACGAAAAACGCTGATTTCGGCGTTCTCGACCAATATTGCGGCGTCAATTAGATTATCTTGGCATTACTACTAATAACATGAAAATCAACGATGAATATGGTGAGAACTCGCATATATCATATATTTCGCACCAAAAACGCTGTTTTTGCACGAAAAACGTCGTTTTTCGCACGATTATGCCTGATTTTGCAATAAAACGTTGTTTTTCGCACGAAAAACGCTGATTTCGGCGTTCTCGACCAATATTGCGGCGTCAATTAGATTATCTTGGCATTACTACTAATAACATGAAAATCAACGATGAATATGGTGAGAACTCGCATATATCATATATTTCGCACCAAAAACGCTGTTTTTGCACGAAAAACGTCGTTTTTCGCACGATTATGCCTGATTTTGCAATAAAACGTTGTTTTTCGCCCGAAAAACGCTGATTTCGGCGTTCTCGACCAATATTGCGGCGTCAATTAGATTATCTTGGCATTACTACTAATAACATGAAAATCAACGATGAATATGGTGAGAACTCGCATATATCATATATTTCGCACCAAAAACGCTGTTTTTGCACGAAAAACGTCGTTTTTCGCACGATTATGCCTGATTTTGCAATAAAACGTTGTTTTTCGCACGAAAAACGCTGATTTCGGCGTTCTCGACCAATATTGCGGCGTCAATTAGATTATCTTGGCATTACTACTAATAACATGAAAATCAACGATGAATATGGTGAGAACTCGCATATATCATATATTTCGCACCAAAAACGCTGTTTTTGCACGAAAAACGTCGTTTTTCGCACGATTATGCCTGATTTTGCAATAAAACGTTGTTTTTCGCACGAAAAACGCTGATTTCGGCGTTCTCGACCAATATTGCGGCGTCAATTAGATTA
>CAXBUE010000043.1:0-32896 GCA_963978815.1 Aleochara curtula
GCCCGTCCGGCCCCAGCAGGCCTCTCTGGATACAGCCATGCGGTGCCTTGCTGTCGGTCCGTGCTGGCGGTGTGCGTGCTGTGCCGGTGTGGCGAGTGGCGGTGGGGCGGTGACGTGGACGCGGCGACCCGCACCCTCTGCGGCTGGCACCCTATGCTGCGCCTTTTGTGTGCCTCTGCCGGTCCAGCCTGGGGTCCGCGCACCCGGTGCGCTGCTACTGGCCTGCTGTGGTGCGCCGGGGCTTCGGGTCGTCATCGCCCCCGCCTGGTCTAGGCAGCGGCCCCGCATTGCCGCCGACGCTGTGCAGTGGTGCGGCGCTGGTGCCCGTCCGGCCCCAGCAGGCCTCTCTGGATACAGCCATGCGGTGCCTTGCTGTCGGTCCGTGCTGGCGGTGTGCGTGCTGTGCCGGTGTGGCGAGTGGCGGTGGGGGCGGTGACGTGGACGCGGCGACCCGCACCCTCTGCGGCTGGCACCCTATGCTGCGCCTTTTGTGTGCCTCTGCCGGTCCAGCCTGGGGTCCGCGCACCCGGTGCGCTGCTACTGGCCTGCTGTGGTGCGCCGGGGCTTCGGGTCGTCATCGCCCCCGCCTGGTCTAGGCAGCGGCCCCGCATTGCCGCCGACGCTGTGCAGTGGTGCGGCGCTGGTGCCCGTCCGGCCCCAGCAGGCCTCTCTGGATACAGCCATGCGGTGCCTTGCTGTCTGTCCGTGCTGGCGGTGTGCGTGCTGTGCCGGTGTGGCGAGTGGCGGTGGGGCGGTGACGTGGACGCGGCGACCCGCACCCTCTGCGGCTGGCACCCTATGCTGCGCCTTTTGTGTGCCTCTGCCGGTCCAGCCTGGGGTCCGCGCACCCGGTGCGCTGCTACTGGCCTGCTGTGGTGCGCCGGGGCTTCGGGTCGTCATCGCCCCCGCCTGGCCTAGGCAGCGGCCCCGCATTTCCGCCGACGCTGTGCAGTGGTGCGGCGCTGGTGCCCGTCCGGCCCCAGCAGGCCTCTCTGGATACAGCCATGCGGTGCCTTGCTGTCGGTCCGTGCTGGCGGTGTGCGTGCTGTGCCGGTGTGGCGAGTGGCGGTGGGGCGGTGACGTGGACGCGGCGACCCGCACCCTCTGCGGCTGGCACCCTATGCTGCGCCTTTTGTGTGCCTCTGCCGGTCCAGCCTGGGGTCCGCGCACCCGGTGCGCTGCTACTGGCCTGCTGTGGTGCGCCGGGGGTTCGGGTCGTCATCGCCCCCGCCTGGTCTAGGCAGCGGCCCCGCATTGCCGCCGACGCTGTGCAGTGGTGCGGCGCTGGTGCCCGTCCGGCCCCAGCAGGCCTCTCTGGATACAGCCATGCGGTGCCTTGCTGTCGGTCCGTGCTGGCGGTGTGCGTGCTGTGCCGGTGTGGCGGGTGGCGGTGGGGCGGTGACGTGGACGCGGCGACCCGCACCCTCTGCGGCTGGCACCCTATGCTGCGCCTTTTGTGTGCCTCTGCCGGTCCAGCCTGGGGTCCGCGCACCCGGTGCGCTGCTACTGGCCTGCTGTGGTGCGCCGGGGCTTCGGGTCGTCATCGCCCCCGCCTGGCCTAGGCAGCGGCCCGCATTTCCGCCGACGCTGTGCAGTGGTGCGGCGCTGGTGCCCGTCCGGCCCCAGCAGGCCTCTCTGGATACAGCCATGCGGTGCCTTGCTGTCTGTCCGTGCTGGCGGTGTGCGTGCTGTGCCGGTGTGGCGAGTGGCGGTGGGGCGGTGACGTGGACGCGGCGACCCGCACCCTCTGCGGCTGGCACCCTATGCTGCGCCTTTTGTGTGCCTCTGCCGGTCCAGCCTGGGGTCCGCGCACCCGGTGCGCTGCTACTGGCCTGCTGTGGTGCGCCGGGGCTTCGGGTCGTCATCGCCCCCGCCTGGCCTAGGCAGCGGCCCCGCATTTCCGCCGACGCTGTGCAGTGGTGCGGCGCTGGTGCCCGTCCGGCCCCAGCAGGCCTCTCTGGATACAGCCATGCGGTGCCTTGCTGTCTGTCCGTGCTGGCGGTGTGCGTGCTGTGCCGGTGTGGCGAGTGGCGGTGGGGCGGTGACGTGGACGCGGCGACCCGCACCCTCTGCGGCTGGCACCCTATGCTGCGCCTTTTGTGTGCCTCTGCCGGTCCAGCCTGGGGTCCGCGCACCCGGTGCGCTGCTACTGGCCTGCTGTGGTGCGCCGGGGGTTCGGGTCGTCATCGCCCCCGCCTGGTCTAGGCAGCGGCCCCGCATTGCCGCCGACGCTGTGCAGTGGTGCGGCGCTGGTGCCCGTCCGGCCCCAGCAGGCCTCTCTGGATACAGCCATGCGGTGCCTTGCTGTCTGTCCGTGCTGGCGGTGTGCGTGCTGTGCCGGTGTGGCGAGTGGCGGTGGGGCGGTGACGTGGACGCGGCGACCCGCACCCTCTGCGGCTGGCACCCTATGCTGCGCCTTTTGTGCGCCTCTGCCGGTCCAGCCTGGGGTCCGCGCACCCGGTGCGCTGCTACTGGCCTGCTGTGGTGCGCCGGGGGTTCGGGTCGTCATCGCCCCCGCTGGTCTAGGCAGCGGCCCCGCATTGCCGCCGACGCTGTGCAGTGGTGCGGCGCTGGTGCCCGTCCGGCCCCAGCAGGCCTCTCTGGATACAGCCATGCGGTGCCTTGCTGTCTGTCCGTGCTGGCGGTGTGCGTGCTGTGCCGGTGTGGCGAGTGGCGGTGGGGCGGTGACGTGGACGCGGCGACCCGCACCCTCTGCGGCTGGCACCCTATGCTGCGCCTTTTGTGTGCCTCTGCCGGTCCAGCCTGGGGTCCGCGCACCCGGTGCGCTGCTACTGGCCTGCTGTGGTGCGCCGGGGCTTCGGGTCGTCATCGCCCCCGCCTGGCCTAGGCAGCGGCCCCGCATTTCCGCCGACGCTGTGCAGTGGTGCGGCGCTGGTGCCCGTCCGGCCCCAGCAGGCCTCTCTGGATACAGCCATGCGGTGCCTTGCTGTCGGTCCGTGCTGGCGGTGTGCGTGCTGTGCCGGTGTGGCGAGTGGCGGTGGGGCGGTGACGTGGGCGCGGCGACCCGCACCCTCTGCGGCTGGCACCCTATGCTGCGCCTTTTGTGTGCCTCTGCCGGTCCAGCCTGGGGTCCGCGCACCCGGTGCGCTGCTACTGGCCTGCTGTGGTGCGCCGGGGCTTCGGGTCGTCATCGCCCCCGCCTGGTCTAGGCAGCGGCCCCGCATTGCCGCCGACGCTGTGCAGTGGTGCGGCGCTGGTGCCCGTCCGGCCCCAGCAGGCCTCTCTGGATACAGCCGTGCGGTGCCTTGCTGTCGGTCCGTGCTGGCGGTGTGCGTGCTGTGCCGGTGTGGCGAGTGGCGGTGGGGCGGTGACGTGGACGCGGCGACCCGCACCCTCTGCGGCTGGCACCCTATGCTGCGCCTTTTGTGTGCCTCTGCCGGTCCAGCCTGGGGTCCGCGCACCCGGTGCGCTGCTACTGGCCTGCTGTGGTGCGCCGGGGGTTCGGGTCGTCATCGCCCCCGCCTGGCCTAGGCAGCGGCCCCGCATTGCCGCCGACGCTGTGCAGTGGTGCGGCGCTGGTGCCCGTCCGGCCCCAGCAGGCCTCTCTGGATACAGCCATGCGGTGCCTTGCTGTCTGTCCGTGCTGGCGGTGTGCGTGCTGTGCCGGTGTGGCGAGTGGCGGTGGGGCGGTGACGTGGACGCGGCGACCCGCACCCTCTGCGGCTGGCACCCTATGCTGCGCCTTTTGTGCGCCTCTGCCGGTCCAGCCTGGGGTCCGCGCACCCGGTGCGCTGCTACTGGCCTGCTGTGGTGCGCCGGGGGTTCGGGTCGTCATCGCCCCCGCCTGGTCTAGGCAGCGGCCCCGCATTGCCGCCGACGCTGTGCAGTGGTGCGGCGCTGGTGCCCGTCCGGCTCCAGCAGGCCTCTCTGGATACAGCCATGCGGTGCCTTGCTGTCGGTCCGTGCTGGCGGTGTGCGTGCTGTGCCGGTGTGGCGAGTGGCGGTGGGGCGGTGACGTGGACGCGGCGACCCGCACCCTCTGCGGCTGGCACCCTATGCTGCGCCTTTTGTGTGCCTCTGCCGGTCCAGCCTGGGGTCCGCGCACCCGGTGCGCTGCTACTGGCCTGCTGTGGTGCGCCGGGGCTTCGGGTCGTCATCGCCCCCGCCTGGCCTAGGCAGCGGCCCCGCATTTCCGCCGACGCGCTGCGCCTTTTGTGTGCCTCTGCCGGTCCAGCCTGGGGTCCGCGCACCCGGTGCGCTGCTACTGGCCTGCTGTGGTGCGCCGGGGGTTCGGGTCGTCATCGCCCCCGCCTGGTCTAGGCAGCGGCCCCGCATTGCCGCCGACGCTGTGCAGTGGTGCGGCGCTGGTGCCCGTCCGGCCCCAGCAGGCCTCTCTGGATACAGCCATGCGGTGCCTTGCTGTCTGTCCGTGCTGGCGGTGTGCGTGCTGTGCCGGTGTGGCGAGTGGCGGTGGGGCGGTGACGTGGACGCGGCGACCCGCACCCTCTGCGGCTGGCACCCTATGCTGCGCCTTTTGTGTGCCTCTGCCGGTCCAGCCTGGGGTCCGCGCACCCGGTGCGCTGCTACTGGCCTGCTGTGGTGCGCCGGGGCTTCGGGTCGTCATCGCCCCCGCCTGGCCTAGGCAGCGGCCCCGCATTTCCGCCGACGCTGTGCAGTGGTGCGGCGCTGGTGCCCGTCCGGCCCCAGCAGGCCTCTCTGGATACAGCCATGCGGTGCCTTGCTGTCTGTCCGTGCTGGCGGTGTGCGTGCTGTGCGGTGTGGCGGGTGGCGGTGGGGCGGTGACGTGGACGCGGCGACCCGCACCCTCTGCGGCTGGCACCCTATGCTGCGCCTTTTGTGTGCCTCTGCCGGTCCAGCCTGGGGTCCGCGCACCCGGTGCGCTGCTACTGGCCTGCTGTGGTGCGCCGGGGCTTCGGGTCGTCATCGCCCCCGCCTGGCCTAGGCAGCGGCCCCGCATTTCCGCCGACGCTGTGCAGTGGTGCGGCGCTGGTGCCCGTCCGGCCCCAGCAGGCCTCTCTGGATACAGCCATGCGGTGCCTTGCTGTCTGTCCGTGCTGGCGGTGTGCGTGCTGTGCCGGTGTGGCGGGTGGCGGTGGGGCGGTGACGTGGACGCGGCGACCCGCACCCTCTGCGGCTGGCACCCTATGCTGCGCCTTTTGTGTGCCTCTGCCGGTCCAGCCTGGGGTCCGCGCACCCGGTGCGCTGCTACTGGCCTGCTGTGGTGCGCCGGGGGTTCGGGTCGTCATCGCCCCCGCCTGGCCTAGGCAGCGGCCCCGCATTGCCGCCGACGCTGTGCAGTGGTGCGGCGCTGGTGCCCGTCCGGCCCCAGCAGGCCTCTCTGGATACAGCCATGCGGTGCCTTGCTGTCTGTCCGTGCTGGCGGTGTGCGTGCTGTGCCGGTGTGGCGGGTGGCGGTGGGGCGGTGACGTGGACGCGGCGACCCGCACCCTCTGCGGCTGGCACCCTATGCTGCGCCTTTTGTGTGCCTCTGCCGGTCCAGCCTGGGGTCCGCGCACCCGGTGCGCTGCTACTGGCCTGCTGTGGTGCGCCGGGGGTTCGGGTCGTCATCGCCCCCGCCTGGCCTAGGCAGCGGCCCCGCATTGCCGCCGACGCTGTGCAGTGGTGCGGCGCTGGTGCCCGTCCGGCCCCAGCAGGCCTCTCTGGATACAGCCATGCGGTGCCTTGCTGTCTGTCCGTGCTGGCGGTGTGCGTGCTGTGCCGGTGTGGCGAGTGGCGGTGGGGCGGTGACGTGGACGCGGCGACCCGCACCCTCTGCGGCTGGCACCCTATGCTGCGCCTTTTGTGTGCCTCTGCCGGTCCAGCCTGGGGTCCGCGCACCCGGTGCGCCGGGGGTTCGGGTCGTCATCGCCCCCGCCTGGCCTAGGCAGCGGCCCCGCATTGCCGCCGACGCTGTGCAGTGGTGCGGCGCTGGTGCCCGTCCGGCCCCAGCAGGCCTCTCTGGATACAGCCATGCGGTGCCTTGCTGTCTGTCCGTGCTGGCGGTGTGCGTGCTGTGCCGGTGTGGCGAGTGGCGGTGGGGCGGTGACGTGGACGCGGCGACCCGCACCCTCTGCGGCTGGCACCCTATGCTGCGCCTTTTGTGTGCCTCTGCCGGTCCAGCCTGGGGTCCGCGCACCCGGTGCGCCGGGGGTTCGGGTCGTCATCGCCCCCGCCTGGTCTAGGCAGCGGCCCCGCATTGCCGCCGACGCTGTGCAGTGGTGCGGCGCTGGTGCCCGTCCGGCCCCAGCAGGCCTCTCTGGATACAGCCATGCGGTGCCTTGCTGTCTGTCCGTGCTGGCGGTGTGCGTGCTGTGCCGGTGTGGCGGGTGGCGGTGGGGCGGTGACGTGGACGCGGCGACCCGCACCCTCTGCGGCTGGCACCCTATGCTGCGCCTTTTGTGTGCCTCTGCCGGTCCAGCCTGGGGTCCGCGCACCCGGTGCGCTGCTACTGGCCTGCTGTGGTGCGCCGGGGGTTCGGGTCGTCATCGCCCCCGCCTGGCCTAGGCAGCGGCCCCGCATTGCCGCCGACGCTGTGCAGTGGTGCGGCGCTGGTGCCCGTCCGGCCCCAGCAGGCCTCTCTGGATACAGCCATGCGGTGCCTTGCTGTCTGTCCGTGCTGGCGGTGTGCGTGCTGTGCCGGTGTGGCGAGTGGCGGTGGGGCGGTGACGTGGACGCGGCGACCCGCACCCTCTGCGGCTGGCACCCTATGCTGCGCCTTTTGTGTGCCTCTGCCGGTCCAGCCTGGGGTCCGCGCACCCGGTGCGCCGGGGGTTCGGGTCGTCATCGCCCCCGCCTGGTCTAGGCAGCGGCCCCGCATTGCCGCCGACGCTGTGCAGTGGTGCGGCGCTGGTGCCCGTCCGGCCCCAGCAGGCCTCTCTGGATACAGCCATGCGGTGCCTTGCTGTCTGTCCGTGCTGGCGGTGTGCGTGCTGTGCCGGTGTGGCGGGTGGCGGTGGGGCGGTGACGTGGACGCGGCGACCCGCACCCTCTGCGGCTGGCACCCTATGCTGCGCCTTTTGTGTGCCTCTGCCGGTCCAGCCTGGGGTCCGCGCACCCGGTGCGCTGCTACTGGCCTGCTGTGGTGCGCCGGGGCTTCGGGTCGTCATCGCCCCCGCCTGGTCTAGGCAGCGGCCCCGCATTGCCGCCGACGCTGTGCAGTGGTGCGGCGCTGGTGCCCGTCCGGCCCCAGCAGGCCTCTCTGGATACAGCCATGCGGTGCCTTGCTGTCTGTCCGTGCTGGCGGTGTGCGTGCTGTGCCGGTGTGGCGAGTGGCGGTGGGGCGGTGACGTGGACGCGGCGACCCGCACCCTCTGCGGCTGGCACCCTATGCTGCGCCTTTTGTGTGCCTCTGCCGGTCCAGCCTGGGGTCCGCGCACCCGGTGCGCTGCTACTGGCCTGCTGTGGTGCGCCGGGGGTTCGGGTCGTCATCGCCCCCGCCTGGTCTAGGCAGCGGCCCCGCATTGCCGCCGACGCTGTGCAGTGGTGCGGCGCTGGTGCCCGTCCGGCCCCAGCAGGCCTCTCTGGATACAGCCATGCGGTGCCTTGCTGTCTGTCCGTGCTGGCGGTGTGCGTGCTGTGCCGGTGTGGCGGGTGGCGGTGGGGCGGTGACGTGGACGCGGCGACCCGCACCCTCTGCGGCTGGCACCCTATGCTGCGCCTTTTGTGTGCCTCTGCCGGTCCAGCCTGGGGTCCGCGCACCCGGTGCGCTGCTACTGGCCTGCTGTGGTGCGCCGGGGCTTCGGGTCGTCATCGCCCCCGCCTGGCCTAGGCACCCGTCCGGCCCCAGCAGGCCTCTCTGGATACAGCCATGCGGTGCCTTGCTGTCTGTCCGTGCTGGCGGTGTGCGTGCTGTGCCGGTGTGGCGGGTGGCGGTGGGGCGGTGACGTGGACGCGGCGACCCGCACCCTCTGCGGCTGGCACCCTATGCTGCGCCTTTTGTGTGCCTCTGCCGGTCCAGCCTGGGGTCCGCGCACCCGGTGCGCTGCTACTGGCCTGCTGTGGTGCGCCGGGGGTTCGGGTCGTCATCGCCCCCGCCTGGTCTAGGCAGCGGCCCGCATTGCCGCCGACGCTGTGCAGTGGTGCGTCGCTGGTGCCCGTCCGGCCCCAGCAGGCCTCTCTGGATACAGCCATGCGGTGCCTTGCTGTCGGTCCGTGCTGGCGGTGTGCGTGCTGTGCCGGTGTGGCGAGTGGCGGTGGGGCGGTGACGTGGACGCGGCGACCCGCACCCTCTGCGGCTGGCACCCTATGCTGCGCCTTTTGTGTGCCTCTGCCGGTCCAGCCTGGGGTCCGCGCACCCGGTGCGCTGCTACTGGCCTGCTGTGGTGCGCCGGGGCTTCGGGTCGTCATCGCCCCCGCCTGGTCTAGGCAGCGGCCCCGCATTGCCGCCGACGCTGTGCAGTGGTGCGGCGCTGGTGCCCGTCCGGCCCCAGCAGGCCTCTCTGGATACAGCCATGCGGTGCCTTGCTGTCTGTCCGTGCTGGCGGTGTGCGTGCTGTGCCGGTGTGGCGGGTGGCGGTGGGGCGGTGACATGGACGCGGCGACCCGCACCCTCTGCGGCTGGCACCCTATGCTGCGCCTTTTGTGTGCCTCTGCCGGTCCAGCCTGGGGTCCGCGCACCCGGTGCGCTGCTACTGGCCTGCTGTGGTGCGCCGGGGGTTCGGGTCGTCATCGCCCCCGCCTGGTCTAGGCAGCGGCCCCGCATTGCCGCCGACGCTGTGCAGTGGTGCGTCGCTGGTGCCCGTCCGGCCCCAGCAGGCCTCTCTGGATACAGCCATGCGGTGCCTTGCTGTCTGTCCGTGCTGGCGGTGTGCGTGCTGTGCCGGTGTGGCGGGTGGCGGTGGGGCGGTGACGTGGACGCGGCGACCCGCACCCTCTGCGGCTGGCACCCTATGCTGCGCCTTTTGTGTGCCTCTGCCGGTCCAGCCTGGGGTCCGCGCACCCGGTGCGCTGCTACTGGCCTGCTGTGGTGCGCCGGGGGTTCGGGTCGTCATCGCCCCCGCCTGGCCTAGGCAGCGGCCCCGCATTTCCGCCGACGCTGTGCAGTGGTGCGGCGCTGGTGCCCGTCCGGCCCCAGCAGGCCTCTCTGGATACAGCCATGCGGTGCCTTGCTGTCTGTCCGTGCTGGCGGTGTGCGTGCTGTGCCGGTGTGGCGAGTGGCGGTGGGGCGGTGACGTGGACGCGGCGACCCGCACCCTCTGCGGCTGGCACCCTATGCTGCGCCTTTTGTGTGCCTCTGCCGGTCCAGCCTGGGGTCCGCGCACCCGGTGCGCCGGGGGTTCGGGTCGTCATCGCCCCCGCCTGGCCTAGGCAGCGGCCCCGCATTGCCGCCGACGCTGTGCAGTGGTGCGGCGCTGGTGCCCGTCCGGCCCCAGCAGGCCTCTCTGGATACAGCCATGCGGTGCCTTGCTGTCGGTCCGTGCTGGCGGTGTGCGTGCTGTGCCGGTGTGGCGAGTGGCGGTGGGGCGGTGACGTGGACGCGGCGACCCGCACCCTCTGCGGCTGGCACCCTATGCTGCGCCTTTTGTGTGCCTCTGCCGGTCCAGCCTGGGGTCCGCGCACCCGGTGCGCTGCTACTGGCCTGCTGTGGTGCGCCGGGGGTTCGGGTCGTCATCGCCCCCGCCTGGTCTAGGCAGCGGCCCCGCATTGCCGCCGACGCTGTGCAGTGGTGCGGCGCTGGTGCCCGCCCGGCCCCAGCAGGCCTCTCTGGATACAGCCATGCGGTGCCTTGCTGTCGGTCCGTGCTGGCGGTGTGCGTGCTGTGCCGGTGTGGCGAGTGGCGGTGGGGCGGTGACGTGGACGCGGCGACCCGCACCCTCTGCGGCTGGCACCCTATGCTGCGCCTTTTGTGTGCCTCTGCCGGTCCAGCCTGGGGTCCGCGCGCCCGGTGCGCCGGGGGTTCGGGTCGTCATCGCCCCCGCCTGGCCTAGGCAGCGGCCCCGCATTGCCGCCGACGCTGTGCAGTGGTGCGGCGCTGGTGCCCGTCCGGCCCCAGCAGGCCTCTCTGGATACAGCCATGCGGTGCCTTGCTGTCTGTCCGTGCTGGCGGTGTGCGTGCTGTGCCGGTGTGGCGAGTGGCGGTGGGGCGGTGACGTGGACGCGGCGACCCGCACCCTCTGCGGCTGGCACCCTATGCTGCGCCTTTTGTGTGCCTCTGCCGGTCCAGCCTGGGGTCCGCGCACCCGGTGCGCTGCTACTGGCCTGCTGTGGTGCGCCGGGGGTTCGGGTCGTCATCGCCCCCGCCTGGCCTAGGCAGCGGCCCCGCATTGCCGCCGACGCTGTGCAGTGGTGCGGCGCTGGTGCCCGTCCGGCCCCAGCAGGCCTCTCTGGATACAGCCATGCGGTGCCTTGCTGTCTGTCCGTGCTGGCGGTGTGCGTGCTGTGCCGGTGTGGCGGGTGGCGGTGGGGCGGTGACGTGGACGCGGCGACCCGCACCCTCTGCGGCTGGCACCCTATGCTGCGCCTTTTGTGTGCCTCTGCCGGTCCAGCCTGGGGTCCGCGCACCCGGTGCGCTGCTACTGGCCTGCTGTGGTGCGCCGGGGGTTCGGGTCGTCATCGCCCCCGCCTGGCCTAGGCAGCGGCCCCGCATTGCCGCCGACGCTGTGCAGTGGTGCGGCGCTGGTGCCCGTCCGGCCCCAGCAGGCCTCTCTGGATACAGCCATGCGGTGCCTTGCTGTCTGTCCGTGCTGGCGGTGTGCGTGCTGTGCCGGTGTGGCGAGTGGCGGTGGGGCGGTGACGTGGACGCGGCGACCCGCACCCTCTGCGGCTGGCACCCTATGCTGCGCCTTTTGTGTGCCTCTGCCGGTCCAGCCTGGGGTCCGCGCACCCGGTGCGCTGCTACTGGCCTGCTGTGGTGCGCCGGGGGTTCGGGTCGTCATCGCCCCCGCCTGGTCTAGGCAGCGGCCCCGCATTGCCGCCGACGCTGTGCAGTGGTGCGGCGCTGGTGCCCGTCCGGCCCCAGCAGGCCTCTCTGGATACAGCCATGCGGTGCCTTGCTGTCTGTCCGTGCTGGCGGTGTGCGTGCTGTGCCGGTGTGGCGAGTGGCGGTGGGGCGGTGACGTGGACGCGGCGACCCGCACCCTCTGCGGCTGGCACCCTATGCTGCGCCTTTTGTGTGCCTCTGCCGGTCCAGCCTGGGGTCCGCGCACCCGGTGCGCTGCTACTGGCCTGCTGTGGTGCGCCGGGGCTTCGGGTCGTCATCGCCCCCGCCTGGCCTAGGCAGCGGCCCCGCATTGCCGCCGACGCTGTGCAGTGGTGCGGCGCTGGTGCCCGTCCGGCCCCAGCAGGCCTCTCTGGATACAGCCATGCGGTGCCTTGCTGTCTGTCCGTGCTGGCGGTGTGCGTGCTGTGCCGGTGTGGCGAGTGGCGGTGGGGCGGTGACGTGGACGCGGCGACCCGCACCCTCTGCGGCTGGCACCCTATGCTGCGCCTTTTGTGTGCCTCTGCCGGTCCAGCCTGGGGTCCGCGCACCCGGTGCGCTGCTACTGGCCTGCTGTGGTGCGCCGGGGGTTCGGGTCGTCATCGCCCCCGCCTGGCCTAGGCAGCGGCCCCGCATTGCCGCCGACGCTGTGCAGTGGTGCGGCGCTGGTGCCCGTCCGGCCCCAGCAGGCCTCTCTGGATACAGCCATGCGGTGCCTTGCTGTCTGTCCGTGCTGGCGGTGTGCGTGCTGTGCCGGTGTGGCGAGTGGCGGTGGGGCGGTGACGTGGACGCGGCGACCCGCACCCTCTGCGGCTGGCACCCTATGCTGCGCCTTTTGTGTGCCTCTGCCGGTCCAGCCTGGGGTCCGCGCACCCGGTGCGCTGCTACTGGCCTGCTGTGGTGCGCCGGGGCTTCGGGTCGTCATCGCCCCCGCCTGGCCTAGGCAGCGGCCCCGCATTTCCGCCGACGCTGTGCAGTGGTGCGGCGCTGGTGCCCGTCCGGCCCCAGCAGGCCTCTCTGGATACAGCCATGCGGTGCCTTGCTGTCTGTCCGTGCTGGCGGTGTGCGTGCTGTGCCGGTGTGGCGGGTGGCGGTGGGGCGGTGACATGGACGCGGCGACCCCCACCCTCTGCGGCTGGCACCCTATGCTGCGCCTTTTGTGTGCCTCTGCCGGTCCAGCCTGGGGTCCGCGCACCCGGTGCGCTGCTACTGGCCTGCTGTGGTGCGCCGGGGGTTCGGGTCGTCATCGCCCCCGCCTGGTCTAGGCAGCGGCCCCGCATTGCCGCCGACGCTGTGCAGTGGTGCGGCGCTGGTGCCCGCCCGGCCCCAGCAGGCCTCTCTGGATACAGCCATGCGGTGCCTTGCTGTCGGTCCGTGCTGGCGGTGTGCGTGCTGTGCCGGTGTGGCGAGTGGCGGTGGGGCGGTGACGTGGACGCGGCGACCCGCACCCTCTGCGGCTGGCACCCTATGCTGCGCCTTTTGTGTGCCTCTGCCGGTCCAGCCTGGGGTCCGCGCACCCGGTGCGCTGCTACTGGGCTGCTGTGGTGCGCCGGGGGTTCGGGTCGTCATCGCCCCCGCCTGGTCTAGGCAGCGGCCCCGCATTGCCGCCGACGCTGTGCAGTGGTGCGGCGCTGGTGCCCGTCCAGCCCCAGCAGGCCTCTCTGGATACAGCCATGCGGTGCCTTGCTGTCTGTCCGTGCTGGCGGTGTGCGTGCTGTGCCGGTGTGGCGAGTGGCGGTGGGGCGGTGACATGGACGCGGCGACCCGCACCCTCTGCGGCTGGCACCCTATGCTGCGCCTTTTGTGTGCCTCTGCCGGTCCAGCCTGGGGTCCGCGCACCCGGTGCGCTGCTACTGGCCTGCTGTGGTGCGCCGGGGCTTCGGGTCGTCATCGCCCCCGCCTGGTCTAGGCAGCGGCCCCGCATTGCCGCCAACGCTGTGCAGTGGTGCGGCGCTGGTGCCCGTCCGGCCCCAGCAGGCCTCTCTGGATACAGCCATGCGGTGCCTTGCTGTCTGTCCGTGCTGGCGGTGTGCGTGCTGTGCCGGTGTGGCGGGTGGCGGTGGGGCGGTGACGTGGACGCGGCGACCCGCACCCTCTGCGGCTGGCACCCTATGCTGCGCCTTTTGTGTGCCTCTGCCGGTCCAGCCTGGGGTCCGCGCACCCGGTGCGCTGCTACTGGCCTGCTGTGGTGCGCCGGGGGTTCGGGTCGTCATCGCCCCCGCCTGGTCTAGGCAGCGGCCCCGCATTGCCGCCGACGCTGTGCAGTGGTGCGGCGCTGGTGCCCGTCCGGCCCCAGCAGGCCTCTCTGGATACAGCCATGCGGTGCCTTGCTGTCGGTCCGTGCTGGCGGTGTGTGTATTGCGGTTGGCTGTGTTCGTGGTGGGTGATGTTTGTGCGTTGGTGTGGTTTTTGTCGTTTGTCACGGGTGTGTGCTATGCTGGGCGTGTGGGGTTGGGGGGGGGGGGGGTCGTCCGGGGTGACATGTTCGTTGTGGTTTGTGGGTGGTACGGTATGTTTTGTTTTGTTGTTTTTGTTGTTGGCTATTTGTTGTTGTATTTCTTGGTGCGTGTGTCGTTGTGATAGGGAAGCTATTTGGTCGATGGATTTTTTTTTTTTGCAGTGGATTTATGTTTAGTTGTATGGCTTTGTGGGATGGGAGGCTATATTTTTTTTTTTCGTGTTTCTAGGTGGATATGATTTTTTTTGTGATTTGTATTTATCCTGTTTCTTAGTGTGACAGGGCTTTGGTAATTGTACTGTGATAGTGTAAAGGTTTTGAGTATGGTACTGACTCTTACATCGCTTCGCTTGGTTACCTTGTGCCGTTACAAGTGGTGCTGATGTTTTGGGCATGAAAGTAATGGTTTTGATTACTAGTATTTTGCATGTGCTTGGCTGGTGGCTGTGGCGATGCTGAGTAATTCGGTAGAAGGTCTTGATATGGTTGTTGTTTGACCCTTTTTTTTGGCTGTGGAAGGCATGCTGACGGTGTACTTAATTATGTAGTATGGTGCATTATTGCGTTGTGGTGGTATCTGGTGTTTAAATTCGTCGTCTTACTTATTATTATTATTATTATTTTTTTATTGGTGAAATTGTGCAAGAATAAGAAGAATAAAGCTAAAAGAGAAAAAAGAAACAATAGGGAGCTTTCTGCTGCTGCTGCATATTGTTCCGATGCAATTATCTTCCCCCCCTGTATGTGCTTTGTTGAAAATGTACTTGCCTGGCATTTGCTGTGGTTTTTGCAGGTTTTAAATGTCTTATGACGATAAGGATTTAGCGTCTCTTATTTCAGCTCGAAGCCACGAGGTAGACTCTCTTTTAGATGAAATAAAAAGGAAAAATAGCGAAAGGGTTAATGAGGAGTTAAGGATCCTTTCTTCATTACGCTACAGTCTCACAGGGTCTTCTTTATCATTTCCCCCAGGGGAACAAAAGGCTGCAAAGGCTCGAGAAGTTATCGAGAATAAAATCAGGAACGAGCGTACAGTTGAAGAATGTAAATCAAGATTCACGCGATATCTTCAGGAGAAGGAGGACATTTTTATTTTAGTTGAAGGGCATCTTCGCATAGCTCTGCAGTATGAGGATGGAAGAAATGAAAATGGTAGCTTTAGCGATTATGCTGAGTCTAATAGTTTCATTGAAAACGGAACATTAGCGACGGTTTCTCCACATTTTGTGCAGTCTTTGCACTTATGTAGGAAGCTGTGCAAGAAGCTAGGTGCGTGCTATGACACTCGTGCTGATAACGAGGGCCGAGAGACAAACTTTTTGACAGAAATCGAAAAGGACATAGCGAAAAGTGAACGTGATTTGGAGTCAATTAGAAAGGATACTGATAGCAGTAAACTATCTAATGAGCGTTGCAGACAAGAAATACAGACTATTACATGTCGGGGCAACTCATCTATTACAGAAAGTAGACTAGATATGTCTGTATCGAATGGTTTACCACGTGCGGAAGCATCTATTTCAAATAACGTAAACGAAAGGTCTACTCTCATTCTAGAGCTTCAGAAAAAGGAAGCTGAATATGCTGCTGCTCTCTTGAGGTCTGATGAGGCAAAAGCCACTATTGTAGAGCTGAACAAGCGTGCTGCCAAATTACGAACTGAAATTGGGGAGCATGAGCTTCTAGAGCAGAAGTACATATTGTCGAGGGCAAACTATGAAAATCAACTTCAAGAATATCTACTAGGTTTTAGGAAGGCGCAGCTACTCAAAGAAGCCTTGGAAGGGAAGGCTGTGATTGTTAATAACGCTACTTGCGAGTTAGTTGCTCACTATTACTCATTTTCTCAGATACTGAATGATTATGCATCGAGCACGGAAGAGGCTAACGAGACTGCAGAACGTTTGCGAGCAGAAATAGTTGCGAAGAATGAAGAGCTAGCGACAGCGAAAGGACTACTGAGTAAGTGCTTCATCGATATCAAAGAGTACTGCGAGTCAACTAAGGATATTGAAAGTGAGCGGGATACTCTTGAGAAGGAGCTCGTTTATTTACTGAGCCTTGCACCGCGAAACTTAGGAAGTACATCTCCGCCAAATTAAGTGCAGTTTTTAATGGATGAGCATGTGAGCTGCTTGTTCTTTTATGAACGTTTGTCTTTTTTTTTCGCATGCTGGCTAGTTGTATTAAGAGTCAGCACTGCTCTTCGAATACTGAAAAGTTACAAATTGCCTTCAAATGCTTTTATGAGTATTTAAGCAGCTATCTCGTTATCTTTGAACGAAAGCCTTAGAGCATATCAAGCTTTTGTGCGGTTTTTTTGTAATTTATTTGGATGAGATATTGTCAGGATTCACGCCGGTTTTTTTTTTTAATATAGATACGAAACCTTTTCCCCAGGTAAAGGAAAGATACTGCTCTTCATTTTTTTTTTTTTTGCGGTGACTAAGTTACTACTTTGTAGGTAACATGAACACCAATAACAAAACAATAACAATAATGGTAATAATATCAATCATGTTACTGATATTAGGGAGGGCCCCTCTACTTTATATGTTGTATCATTGTTTTATTATATATCGTTCTTGTACACTTAGGTAAACTTGTATTTCCTTCTATTTTATTCTGACTTTTATTTATTTGTGTATGTATACAGAACGCTACTGGTAGGAGATGTCGGAAGCTATTGACATAGAGGGTTTGCTAATGGACGATCTTTCTCACAAAGGTATGAGTGCGAGCGCACAGATTGAAGGTAAGAATGCTCATTCTAAGGGTAGCGAGGAAAATACTCAAGGCAGTGGACGTTCGAGTGTGGTTGGCACCCCTGGTGACTGCATCGTTCTTTTTCCCCCCGATGCGCTAATTTTTGGAAACGAGCACATTACATCACAGCGGCCTGACCCAACGTTCGCACGTATGGAAAAAAAGGGAAATTATACCCTAGAAGAGCTTGAGAGCTTTCGAAAGGAGATGAGCGTCCAGGAAAAGATCATTGCTGCTTTGCAGAAAGATAACGAGTCACTGCTAAGCGAGAAGCGAGCTCTTAGCTCACGTACCAAGGAGCTTGAGAATGCGCTTGCGAACCTAGAGGCAAAACATAGCCTTTTACTCAGCGCGCATGAAACGGACGCTAAACGGGTCGAGAGTACTAGTTCTGTAGCAAATACAACAATCAACAATCTGAAGGCTTCAGTAGCCAAGCTCCAGCATGCGCTAGAGGCAGCGGAGGACGAAAAGGCAAGGGCGATAGCTCAGATAGGTCTGCTCAGTGAGGAAAAAGCTCGCGCACTAGAAACAGAGAGTGAGATTGAACGGCTACGGGCAGAACTGAGGCAAAGAGAGACTGAGAATCAGGAAGCCATCGGAAATATTGCAAAGAAAGTTGCAGTATACGTCGACAACCAAGAATACAATACAGCACAAGAAGAACTAATCAAGGAGCAGGAGGAAACTATTCGGGCACTGCGCATTCAGGTGAACGATCTGAGTAGCTCCAAGAGCGCCAAGGATCTGCCTATACCAGGGAAAAACAGGGGGATGGATAAGAAGGATCGACAAATCCATAACCTCAATCGACGCGTTGTAGAGCTCGAAGATGCTCTTCGTAAGCAGCACCCTGACAGTATAGCTGAGCTTATTCGGAGTTGCCAGCCCAATGCTAAAGACTCCCAGTTATTTAGGAAGCAGGAGGGGCGTCTTCGACAGCTGGAGCAGGCGCTGCTAGAAAAGGACAGGTGCATGGAGGTGGCAATTGAACAACTTCGTGCGGAGACTGATAGAATACGTCTCCAATATGAAGAGCAAGTTAGCCACTTGCAAGCGCAGCTTATTGAATGTAGGAACAGCAAACAATCCTCAGAGTGTTCAAAAGAACTAGAGAAGGAGCTCCTATCTCTCCGTCGTTCTATTGGGAATTCCCCAACCGAAGGCCAAGGAGGGTCTGTGGCACCAATAGTGCCGGATACTACGAATAATATTTCTTCTCTCATGTTGGAAGTCGCGTCGCTAAAGGCACGAAACCGTGAATTAGAAGAGATGGCTAGCAAAAGGAAAGGAAGTACTGCCATCGCCAGCCAACTTCAGTCTCAAGTTGACCTTCTTACTGAAGAAGTGTTAGTTTATAAGAGAATGTGCACTGAAAGTCAAGCAATGCTTCGTGACGCTCATGAGCGTTGGGATCAACGGCTTTCACAAGCAAAGCAGGAATTTATTTCTCAAATCCAAACGATTCGCCAGGAGCATAACAACGAGCTGAACCGCCTCCAAAAGATACACCAGAATGATTTAAAAAGTGCCTGTGATCAGAAGAACCAAAATGTACAGGCTTCCGACTTGATAAGCAGAGTAGCAGCCATCACCAGTGCAGAAGATCGAGATGCGTTTTTGCTTACGGTGGTTGACCGATTGACTTTTATTGAAAGACGATTTGCTCAAAAGGAGAAGGAGTCAATCTACGAGCTGGCGGAGGTAAAACGCATTGCCGAATTTGAGCTGGCAGTGCAGGCGCAGAAGTTTGAGCTGCTGATCGAGAAGAAGAATCAGCAAATCAATGAGTTTCGTGTTCAGTTGGACCAGCTTATCACCAGTATGGCAGCCCTGCAAACAACAGTACCTTATCATAGATAATGAGTTAGAAGAGCACCCGACTATATATAGAGCAGACGCAGACATCTTGTTGGACATTGCCACTATTAGATATCGGCCGATGAGCATGCAATTGCGCATTTCATAGATAAAAAAAACCATATGCACGATCTATATACGTGCTACATGACTGCTAATGATCCTAAAGTATCACTGTAAATTACGGTTGTTATGATGCATATTTATTCTTGCTTGCTTGACATTGCCCATCCTTTATTTCTTCTTCTACCCGTTAGTCTTTTTCTTCCTATTGCTTTCATTTATACAAGGTATATATTTTTTTTTACTCATCATTTACATTTGCCATAGTGACATGAAGTACCTCTCTAGTTTTTTTTTTCTGGCATTGCTGCTCTTAGTAGCGCAGACTCACGCGCTGCCTCCGAGCCCTGATGAGCTTCATAGGTACACATTTTCCCAATATTTGAAAGATTTCAATAAGTATTACAGCTCGAGCGAGTACGCGGCACGCCGCAGAATATTTGAGGACAACCTTGCAGATGTTGTGGCACACAATGCTGATAGGGGACACGCGTACACAAAGGGCATTAACGTTATGGCGGATTGGACCACAGAGGAGATGAATGCTTTGAATGGCGCCAGACCGATGAGCATGTCACGGCTAAGAAATCGCTGGCATCACAGGCTGTACACGCCTATTCATCGTAACCTCCCTTACGGGGTTGACTACCGCACACATGTCCCTCCAGTTTTAACAGCTGTAAAGAACCAGGGCGGATGTGGTAGTTGCTGGGCGCACTCTGCGGTGGAGGCAATTGAGTCTCATTGGGCTATTGCCACAGGGAATCTCCATGTTTTGAGTCAGCAGCAGCTTACGTCTTGCACCCCTAATCCCCGCCACTGCGGTGGAACAGGAGGGTGCCAAGGCTCCATCGAGTCCCTTGCGTTTGAGTACGCCCAGGAGGCTGGAGGTGTGGTGGAGGAGTGGGCATATCCATACACATCTTATTATGGGGCCACAGGCCAATGCCAAAACGTTTCATCGAGTAGCGTCCGCGCCAAGCTCTCAGGCTACGTAAAGCTGCCACCCAATACTCAGTATGCTCTCATGGACGCACTAGCGTTCCACGGACCAGTCGCTGTCAGCGTTGATGCCTCACAGTGGCACAGCTACGCAGGAGGAATCTTTGATGGGTGCGATTACGCCAAGAACATCACGCAAAACCATGCGGTACAGCTTGTAGGGTATGGCCACGATGCTGCTACAGGTAAAGATTATTGGATTATTCGCAATTCATGGGGACCCCTCTGGGGAGAAAATGGCTATATGCGAATGCTGCGCCACCCGATCCCTGAGTGTGGATGGAACGTAAATGCACACAGCGGGAGTGCGTGTGATGGTGATCCCGATGAGGTGTGGGTTTGCGGGATGTGCGGTATCTTGTCTGATTCCACTTTTCCTATCATGAGCACTACGTAGCGTAGAGAGGAAGAAAAAAGCAAGAACAGCAACAACAAAAATTATCCTCATTGCTGTTTCTCTGCAGTCTTTTACGTAATGAATACTGATCATGCAATATAAACATATTGTGCCTGCTTTCTTTATATACCGTTGGTAGCACTATACCAAGACGACAAAGGGCAGAGAAGGAGAGAGGCAGATATCTATAAGCAAGTGAAGAGCTGACGTAGAAGCATTCTAGACGCGCCCCCTATACCATCTGTTCACTGATATTTATTATGAGGAATGGTAAGACATTTGGATTGCTACAGGGGAATAAAGTTCCCTGTATTGTCGAAATATGCTCTACAACATGCACAGCCTTTTATTCTGTCCCTCCCTCCCCTCCCCCCACACATACTAATCTATCTCTTTCTCTCTATTCACTACGTTGTCATTTAGATGCAGGAGAAAGCGCTATAACCCTATTTATCGAACTGGCTAGCACCTGCACACGTCAGTTACACATTTCTGTTTTTATACATACATATCTTCTTTATTCCTCTTGGGTGCGCGTGCGCTATAACAAAAGGCACGTGAAAAAATCTCCGAGTAACTGGTGGCATGAACCCAGCTCATGCCTGCAGTAGCGGTGGGAACACAGGACAGGATTACGGAGCAGTCCTGGAGCAGCTTCACGCTGAACTGAAGAGAACAGAAGAGCTCCAGAGTCATGTGACTGGGCTACAAGGCCTAATTCAAGAAAAAAATGATGAGGTGGCTGCGCTGCGGCGGCAAAACACGCTCTTGTCGGAGAAGTCAGCAGGTGACGAGGAGACAATAGGAACTCTTATCAAGCAGCTCGAGGGCATGCATATGAAGAGGGACGAACCAGGGATGCCACGACAGCTGCCGAGCAAGGCTGATTCAGTTCCTTTGAGTGGGTCAGTGGTGGCTAGAAAGAGTGTCAGTGGTGGCACCGGGACAACCTCAGCCACCGTAGACGCTGCAGAGATCGCATATGAGAATAAAATTGCCACCCTCTCCTCTCAGCTGATCTCTTCTAATGCCACCATCGCTAGCAAGAATGAGGAGATTGCCAAGCTAGAGAATCATGTGCGAGAGCTGATGGAGGTGAACGCTTTCTACACTGCCCTCGTTAGTCAGCGAGATGAAGAGGATAAACGGCGGAGGGCGTGCGCGCAGGATGATGACTGCAACTCCGACGACCCGGCACATCTGCAGCGGCGCATATCGATGCTGACAAGCCAGCAGGCACAGCTGCAGCGGGTTCTGCGACAGACGGAGCGAGAAAAGCGTGCATTACTGTCAGACAGCGAGGTGCTACGCAGGGAGATGAGGCGGCTGGAGGGAGATATGGTTGCAGTAGAGCGTTGGCACAGACTGACACAGCACAACCAAGAGCAACTTGTTGGTAGCGATATTGTGAGCGGGACTAGCTGCATTTCTGCTCCTGCCCCTCAGCACCCGACTAGCACATTTGGAGAGGAGAGAGGGACTATAACTTCGCTGACCCCCCGCACCCCAGAGCGAGTGCCTGCCCAAGTGATGTTGACCCGGTCCCGCTCATCTTCTGTAGCTACAGCTGCTGGTACTAGCAGCAGCGCACTGACGCATCCACAGCTTGTGATGAGCCCCCTCGCCTCTGAGTCGCCGTTTATGCAGCACCGTGCTCCTCGGCCCGTCCAGGCAGCATCTGTCAACCTTAAATCATTACGTCCTATCCACATTCGCAACCCTAATGCACATGAGCGTGAGCTTTTGGAGCGGGTGCGGCTCTACGAGCAGCGCGTGGAAGAGCTGGAGGCGTATGAGGCAGACAGGCGCCAAAGCTTTGATGCGATGGAGAGCACCCGCGCGGAGCTATTCACACGCATGAACAGTAAGCTGGAGCGCCAGCGCCAGGAGGTGATGCGGTTGCGCAGGCTTCTACCTGGCAACTCAGCTGCTAGCTCACGGTCACCCTCACTTGCCCACTCCCTGACGCTCTCTACCCGAGATGGTGACGTGCCTCTGTCTGCTATCGCAGATGCCACAGACATGGCTAATGCGTTACCAGATACCAGGGAAATTGTATGTGAAGAGCGGGAGCAGCGACTCCATCTGCAAGGTGAGGCGTCCATCGCGTTGGCGGGCATTGTCGTTGCTTCGTATCAGCAGGCCCAGGTACTTGGCGAGAGGCATGCACGACTGCTGATTTCTCGTGCTGATGCCCTTGAGGCAGAGCTGCAGGAGAGATGTGCGGCCGTGGCTGAAGTAGCTGTTACGGCTGAGTATCACAATGCTGAGCGATGCAAGGGGGATGTTCTAAGCGTGGATGCCTGCACGGCACAGTTGATGCCGTGGCTTGATGAGCGGAGGTGGGCTCTGGTAGACCACATTTTGGCTCTCTACGGTGAGTTCACGGATGCGCTCGGAGGAGTGCTCCAGGCGCGCAGAGCTGGCTACTCTGCAGGCACACCAGCGACAGTGCAGGCCTTGCGAGAACGCAATATAAGTGATATGCAGCATATTCGGGCATATCTTACAGGGCTGACACAGCAGCAGCAGCAGCAGCCGGTGAGCCGTGATGTTCAGGAAGCAGTCAGCTCACTTTCTGAGCAAGTGAGTTGCAGCGACACGGAGGAGGATATGCCACCAGCTGAGGAGGGTGTTGCCGTACCTGCTCAAGTACAGTCTATCACTCCTGTGACAGAGGACTCAGTGGATATATCAGAGCATCATACCAGGGAACAGGACCACGATGACGATATGATTGATGGCCACAAACAGCACATCCAAAACAGCGAGGAAACGTATCATGAGCGCGCAAATGCTCAAGTAGTTTTTGAGCCAAACACTATTGGAGATCAACATGATGGTGCACCAAACGACTCTGATGCGTTGGAACTAGAGCTCTATGAAGAGGATCACGATGCTGGTGAAGAGGATGAGGATGAACAGCTGAGCATTTCCCAAGAGGAGCAGGCTGTCCTCCTACAGCAGCTTGAACGGGAGATGGGAGCCCTTTCTCAACACCAAAGTTCACATGCCAGTCCGCGGGAAGTAGCGGTATCAGAAAGTTGGATGAACAGTGTAGAGGATAACAACAGCTGTGACGTGCACTCTCACCATGGGAGGAATGCGCCACATGTAGCGCCGAGCAGTTTCTCACAGCCTGGCGGCACTCCGCTGTCAGAGAGGGCGTCTTTCGGTGAGTTAGCGCCGGGATCAGGACCGGGACCGGCCTCTGCGGACGCTGAACAAGTGCCCCACGTTTCTCTCTCGTCCTCGGCGGCAGACTTCGCACCATCCTCTGTTACAAGTACGCATCCATCTTTCCAGGCTCCTCGCTCATTCATGACACCTGCTGATGATCTCCTGACGACGCTTTTTACTAGCCGGCCAGCACCGAGCGAGGGCCAGGCTGCTGTCACGAAAGGTGATACTGTGAGCCCCACCACTCCGTGGACAGACGCCACATCGCGGTCGCAATCATGGATGCAGAACATCCCGTACCCTGCACCTATAGATGCTACCTCCACAACTGCGGTGACCTACATTGATACATCAATACCGCTTCAGCCGCTGCGCCGGCCAGGGGTGCCGCCGCCCCCATCCACGTTGATGGCCTTCGCCGCTGCTACTCCTTCACAGTCGTCACCCATGTGCCAGCTACAGACCGCCGCTGGGATGAGCTTTACAAGCGACACAAGCGATGACTTTCAGGCAGACTTTGATCCCTTTGCATGAGCTATTCCACTGCGGGCTGCGATCACTCTCTCTCCCCTTGTTTTTCCTTCTTGCGCATGTTATCAACCACTACTATCACCACCCTTTCTCCCTTTCTGTGTGCATGTGTGCGCCTTGCATACTCTCTGGGCTGTGTGCCTGCACTTGCACAGGCAGTGCTACACCATCTATGTAATTACTCACTTTTTTTTTTTCTTCATCTCTTCCGGTTTCTTTTGGTCCATCTGTACCACCACTGATCTCTATGACCTCCACCTCCACGTACACGCATGTGCATATGAAGGAAGAGCCGCCTTTCCAAAAAGAAGGAGACGCACACGACACAGAAAGAAGCAAAGAATAAATAAATAAATAAATAAATAAATATATATATATATATAGAGAGAGAGAGAGAAGGGAAATCCAATAGTCTTCATATACATTCACAGGCCTTCTCTTCGTCTAAGCACCACGGCGTAGCGTAGGGAATAGAGGGACATGCAACGGAGCTGGGAGGTCCCGCGTGGGCGCAGCGAGCTGCTTCTGTGGCTTAACAGCCTCTGTAGCGCTGAGTACCCTGCTGTTGAATCGCTTCGCGATGGCGCCGCCTATTGCACTATTATTGAGGCCGCCGTGAGTCGTGTCTCACAGAATTGCGCTTCTCTCGACTCACCTGAGAGTCCTGCCGCTTCGAGGCGAGCGCGCCGCGCTGCTGCGGTGCTGGGAAAGTTAGACTGGGCGGCAACACCTGTCGTTTGTGAGGATATTGACCCTTCACTGGATACCATCGCAATACGGGCAACATGCCGTAAGAACGTTCAGCTTCTTCAGGATCTTCTCCGGGAATGCGTCCCCCCGGAGTACACCATCACCATTGACGTAGACCGGCTCGCCACAGGGAAGCTGCAAGATCACGTTAAGTTTCTTCAATGGCTGTACCAGTTCATGGCCAAGATACTGGCTAACTACTCGACCGAGGCGCTCGCCAAACGCGCGGCGGCGCGCGAGGGCAGTGGCGTGTCTGGCGTCAAGCTAAACCGTGCAACAACACTGCTGCAGCAGCGTGCAGCACAGGGTCACACCAGGGCGGAGGGATCGACACACGGTGTTCGCGAGGGCGATGACCGTGAGGTACACGTGACTCCACAACGCCGGCATCACCGAGACGGCGCTCCGGCCCCACACCGAATTACCCCACCTTCTCCTGCAGTGGCCGCACCCGCTTCTGCGCGACCATCATCGTCGTCGTCGCACCGCCAGCCAGCTGCAGTGACACCTCGTGCGTCAACGCCACCTCGGACGTGCGCGCGAAGCTACTACACAAGAGGCACCGTCACTGTACCTGCCGCCTTAAAGACACCTTTGGTTGACTTGCGCGCAGACGTGGAGGAAGTGGAAGCACTCGTCCTCAACGCAAATGACAGCCACCACTTTGATCTTACACGGAATAATGGCGACGCGGCGGCGCACATACCGTACGCAAATGTCCGTAGCGCTCTCACACACCCGGAGTACGCACCAGCCAGCAACGCGACACTGTCACTGGAAGATCTTGGCCGACTCCTTGAGGAGCGTGATGGGCTCGCGCAGCTGTACGGTGCAGTTGCTACCATTGTTAGCCGCCACAACGCCCGCGGAGTCGCCACACCGCTGCTCGACTCTCTTAACCAGATTCTAAGTCCCCCAGCGACGACTGACTGATTTACCCTCATCTGTTTCCTTTGTGTGTCCTGCATGTGATGACCACTACCCCCCTCTCCTCCCCACGTGCAGCTGCTGCAGCGTGCTCATGTGGTGACTATGCGATAGAATTGCACTCCCCCGATAGAAATATTACGTATCGCTGTGTGTGTGGCCTGCGCTACACATATAGCGTTAGGGCCTGAAAGAGCAGCAATAACAACATTGACAACAGTAACAATGATAATATGTAGACCTATGCGCAATTATGGAATTCTCCTCACAAAGCAGTAACACCATCAAACGTCTTTTTGTTCTTCTTTTTTCTTTTCCTTTTTGCCTTTACAATTACGAATTGTACCACATCAATAACTGGCAACGAGTAAACAAACAGGAGGGCAAGGTAGGGGCACCAGTAACACCAAGGCAACAAACGATTGCCCATTTAAGTGTGTGTGTGTGTGTTGTGGTGTGAAGGTAACTGAGGAGGGTCACCACCCCTCTCGCCATAAGTGAATAGAAGTAGAAGGCAATATTGTTCCTTCCATCTTTCCCTCCCTGTTCTTTTTTCGTTTTGTTCTCATTTTTTCCTCGCGGCCCCTCTATCAACCTCCCTGAAGATGCGGCGCGGGACGGGTGGAAACAAAAAGAGCCCAAGCACAAACGAGGAGCCACGAAATAATGTGTTTTCCACTAGTCGCCCAAGGCGCCGCAGGCTGCGGAAAGATGTTCTTGGCGGAGTGCTAGTCGTAGCGTTATTGGTTGCCTTTGCGGTCTGGCGAGTAACCACAGCTGTTGATGTCAGGGAGATTGCAGTTGAGGTGCCACGGTTGAACGACGTTACCGACAGTTCACAGTGCACCGCGTACAGGAATACCCATAGCTCTCAGTCTAGTACCGAGCCAGCGGTGAACAATGCGGTTGTAATGCTCTTCTCGAGTAGTATTCAGCAGAGTACTCTATACTCTTTCAAGGTTCCTCGTAATATGAAGAGCTTGGTTGATGAAGGAAATGAGGAGTGCACCTACAGCCCTCGCAACACAATCAAGAACTTCGCAGAGGTTTCCGCCAGTTTTCTTTCTTCCCCACATGGCCCTAAGCCAAACCCCTACTACGACTTTTTTGACAGCTTCGACGCGTCTTTCTGGGAGATCACAGAGGGGTCCGTGGTCGAGCCGCTGCGGATGGACATTGTGTATACGTACGTTAACCCTTCCGCCCCATCCTTCAGCCGACACCTGAAGGAGCGTGGCATCTCCAATCCAGATAAAGAGCGGCGATACAATGACTGGGAGGAGCTGCGGTACGCACTGAGGAGTCTGTGGGGAATGGCACTCACAAGCAACACGTTGCGCCAGAGAGTGAGCAATTTTCAGGAGGACCAGAAGGTTCTCGAGGAGATGGGCTACATGGTGAGGAGAAACACTACAATACCTGAAACAGACGATGCAGGCTACTACTCCATTATCCGCAATGTTTACTTGGTTGTTTCCGCCAGAGATCAGGTCCCATCGTGGCTGAATACAGCGGAGTTTCCTGGCCTCAAAGTAGTCACGCATGGCGAGATGTTCAACAGACCGGAAGAGGCATGGGTTTTACCAACACTGAACTCTAACGTTATTGAGAGCGGCCTGCACCGCATTCCTGGTCTTTCACAGTTCTTCATGTATTTCTGTAATGACATGCTTATTGGCCGCCCTGTCTCCCCATTTGATATATTTCGGCCACTTTCTCCCCCACGTCAGCACCTGTACTTCGCTGCAGCCCACGCCAGCCGCAGCGATGGCCTTGACCCTGTGTGCCGGCAAAAGGGTGGTGCTGAGCGCCGGGCTCTGTTTATGGAGCCAATCTCGCATAGCGAGGTAGATGGGGAGAGTGGCAGTGCAGACGTTCTTATGAAGGCCGCGCGCAGCCCCAAGACACGGAAGACAGCTGCCACCGTGCTGAGCTGCATGAACCACCAAGCAACAAGCGATTTGGCTGCCATCAAACGTGAGCAGCCAGGCCAGACAGGGACGATAAGCCCTCCTCTGCTTTCGGCGCTGACGATGCCAGGGTGGCGAACGTCCGCGGTGTTCGGTGGGGACATCAACTACGGTAGAACGCCGCGAGGTCAGGGGGTGCCTAGCACCTACTACCACTCGATTGTTTCTCGCCGCATGGAAGGCTTGCGCCCACCCTTTGGGTTTGCTCATACCCCTCAGGTAATAAACCGCAAGGTGCAGGCAGAGTTCCTTGAGCATCGTCTCTTCGACCTTGCCAACGCCACTCACGCTGCCTATGAGCGCGAGATGTACCCCTTTTCTACAGTTGATCTAACTTCTGTGTACGCCGCAGTTTCTGCTCGTGCTTACATGCAATACGCGTGGTCGGTAGTATTGCGTTCTGCCGCAAGCGGGTCTACCAATATCGCAGTCGTTGCAGTAGCCTCCGCAGCTCTGGCTGCCGTGAAGCGGCAGCAGGATGACATGAACACCTTGGACCCCTCTTCGTCGCTTCGTGTGCTGCGCTTCGATGATATGGGCCCTCTCTACGGCGGAGGTTGCGATGTGGTGCTGCAGTCCCCTAGGGTCCTGGAGGAGCTCGCCCTGTGGTGGCTCCCGAGTTCTCACCGCCGTCATCGCCCTGCTAGCTCCCCTGAGGAGCTGCACACCCTCTACCCACTTCCAGACATTTGCCTTGCCGTAAATAACAGCGCCTGCCACGGGGACGACTTCAGGTCGTACCCACGTTCAGATGATGCATACGCCGCCCTCTATAACGACATCATGCCACACAACGGCCGCAACAGCGTGTACGTATTTGAGATGCTGCACAGCCCCATCAAGGCGTTAATGAGTGCTGCACGCATTCAGGCCGAGAAGAACACCCCATCACTATGGGTCACACTCAATGACAATTTCAAGGTGGATGGCGCAAGCGCCGAGGAGCTGAGGCGCATACGCTCAGCCTTCACAATACTCATGCGGATGATAACACGGGATGCTCCAAAGTGCCCATGGGAGCTGAAGTAAGGAGAGTAACACATGATGGGTGTGGGTGGGTGGGCAGACCACAGCAGTAATTGTAGGAGAGTGCTGCCCATTGTGTGCACTCCACAGCTGCTACCCCCCACCCCAGGCAATACAACGTGGTTTCAGCAATGCTGTACAGTTCGTTTGATCTTGGATATATTATGGTCCACTAAAGCCGGGGGAGTGAACGAGAAATTAGATACGAAATAAAAAAGCTTCACTCATACCTACACATGCCCAGCCTAAGAGAAAGAGAAAGAGGAAGAAAGAGAGAGAGAGAGGCAGTATGCTATACACACTGATGCGCAGCAGTGCGTGTTGATATACCGCACCAGTGCAGTTGACAGGTCTGGTAGGCAGGCGGTATGCGGTTTTACTACAGCATTGCTCTCATTTCCATCATCACTGCTATTATTATTATTATTACTATTATATATCGCTTCCTTCTTCATTTTTGGTCACATAATAAGTCCAGGCGGCATTGCAGAACGTACTGTGACCAGCAAGGTAGCTCATCCGCATAACCACGCACTCTTCATTGTGCATAGTGTTGCAGGCGCGCTGTAGGTGGCGCACATTCATGTGCCCCGACCCCCGCAAACACATATACACGTACATAAGCTTCTTGCGCGCGAATTTTCAATTATTATTGTTATTATTAGTTTTTTCCCACGCACGTGCTCACACACACACACACACACACACACACAACACACACACACACACACACACACACACACACACACACACACACACACACACACACACACACACACACACACACACACACACACACACACACACACACACACGCAGAGAGAGTGAGAGAAGTACGGCTGATAGTGAGCTAAAGCACAAACAGGCAAGCTAGCGCACCACCGCTGTAGCACATGAACTACTCTACTTCTTACTCCACAAATACATCGACACTTGATCTGAGGCTCTGCACGCCATGTGATGCACCACTGCTGGCCCTACACTTCCTGCTCGAGGCGCCCGCAGTGCACAAGCATCACTATTGCCTCATCCACCGACAGCAATACACATTATGCAGACTACTTCTTGCCATCGCCATCGAGCACAGGCTCTGTTGGCGAGGTGCAGCGCCGCACTCATGGCAGCAACCAAGATCTCAAACGGACCTCATGGTGGCTGATGAAGTACGACGACGGTGATCTTCTGCCGCTGCTCACGCCGCCGCGGCGGCGTTCCAGGGCGCCTGGCCGTTCCGGAGGAAGCACCCATCGCAGCTGCGCCGCGATGTGCTTCGTTATAGTATTCATCGTCGCGTTCCTCACAGGCCTTGTAGTGTCATTTTTATTACCTTCTGTATCAAAGAGAGACATCGAAGCATCACAGCCATTGCATTCCCCTCTTCGCTGCGGTACTGGTTTCTTTGGTGCTCCGCTGGACAGCACTGTTATGATGCTGCATACCCAAAAGGCACAGGCGCCTGGGTCGTCCGTAACGCACGGCTTTGATGATGTCGCGACCGCGTTTCTTCAATCTCCATATGGGCCTAATTCTGATCTCTTTTACGCCTTCCTCGCCACTTATGAAGCTTCCCTATGGGTGATGGAGCAGGACGCTGGATCACGGGTGGCGAGGCCACTCCAGGTTGATGTCGTGTACACCTACGTGAACCCTGCAGCACCTTCATTCTTGCAGCAGCGCCAGGCCCGCGGGTTTCCTGCTGCTGCAAGCAAGTTCTTCAGGGATTGGGAGGAACTGCGGTACTCTCTGCGTGGCATCTACCACTTCATGATGCAGAGCAAGGCTCTTCAGCAGCGCGCCAGACGCGCTAGCGGAGCACCAGGACTATCTCACCAAACTTGGCATTAACGCAACGCTGCAAGCACGAGATGGTACGAGCGCAGCATCTAGCATAGTACCTCTCGTGCGGCGTGTCTTCATTGCCGTGGCGGACTGTGACCAGATCCCTGTATGGATTGACACGCAGTTTCCGCAAGTCCACATAATCACCCATGCAGAGCTGTACACCAGCGAGGAGCGTGCCACAGCTCTACCGACATTCAATTCTCTCTCTATCGAATCGACTCTCTATCGTATTCCAGGCCTCAGTCGCTTCTACATCAACATTAACAACGACATGCTCATCAGTAGGACCGTGTCGCCGTTTGATCTGCTTCGCCCCCTTTCTCCACAGCGACAACGATTGCACGCAGAGGGCCCTCCTTGGCGCACACGCAGTGACGCCCGCGCGCTACGCTATCACCTATATGGAGCCCATATTACATAGCGATGGCTGGGTGCCACCTTCATCTGTTGTTGAGGGTACACAGGATAAAGGCACCACCAGCCACGACGCGGCTACTTATTCCGCGCCCGAGCGGCGACACCCGGAGGCAGTAGCCCCACAGTGCGAGGTATTAGTTGGACCAGAACTGCGTCGCGTGGGTTTACAATGGGACTGTGGCTACGCCGCCACCATCTCTTCCCACCCTTGCGTGCCCCAACGCTCTCAATAGGCATGCCCGCTACATTACCTACCGCTACCTACAAGGCGTGGCGCCATCTATCGAGTACGCACATACCCCCCACATTGTGGATCGTCTGTTGATGCAAAAAATGCTCCAAGACAGCGTCGACGGCTTCGCGGCGGCAGCAGCATCAGCGCGCTTGGCATACATTCGCGAGATGAACAACTTCTCTCCCATTCATTTATACACCTCGTACGCCTTGGCGATGCGTCGCGCGGTCGACAGATACCAGTACTACACTCAACACCGCGGTAGGGGCGCCTGGATGACGGAGACAGCTGGTCCCGCTGCATTAGTCGGGGAGAACGAGCATCATCAACGTAGTCATCACGGTGATATGACCGGATATCAGTGCCCGCTATGCGGGGATGCGAGTGGCGTTCACCAACAGCATCCCCGTTTTGTAGACTTTTTTTTCACTGAGCTCCGCTTCGACGTTGCGGCGAGTGGACCAGGTACCCATCGACGATGCGGCGAGCGCTGCTAACGCAGAGGCGCTGACCCACAGGCAAGCTGCACCTGCCGTGACAGCACTAATAGACAACAGAGCGAGGCACTTCTTGGAGCAAGAGCGAAGGCAGCTGATGTGATGTGCATGGCGCAACAGGCTCACTACCACCCAGCGGTATGGGAGGGCTATACCACTCCAAACGAGGAGCGCTTTCTGGCGTTGTATACTGATGTTCACCACCACATAAGCGACCACACGCTGAGCTTTATTATGATTGAGGATTACCTGCGCTTAGCCATTGCTGCCTTACGGATCACAGAGCTGGCCAAGAAGGGTGAGCTGCCCTTATTCATTACAGTGAATGATGATATCAGCGACGATATTCTTAGCACCGACGTTGACAAGTTCCGTGCGTTGTTTCATGCACTTTTTAGGCAGTGCTCAGGAGGCGCCCCGGCTGCGCCGTGGGAGGTATGACGCAAAGGTTGTATCGTTACAACCGACCTCTCGGCAGTGTAAATTGCTGAGCCTGCGTAATGAGCAACGTGGCAGCGCCTCTGTCATCTCATTTTCTTGTAGAAGGGGCAATTTAAACTGATCATTCCCCTCCAATATACATATATACATATGCCTCGTCACTTTTTCTACTTCTGCTTCTTCCAGTGACCCAACGTACGTGCATGCTGTGCTTTTACCACGAACATCACAAGGATTCCCTGCTGATAATTTTTTTTTCCTCCTTCTCCTCCCTTCTTTTCCGGGGTGCTCTTTTGCAAGCGAGTAGGTGAGAGAAACTACTAATTTTTGGTTTACAATTTCTTGTGCTGGGCAGTATACAGAGGAGGTTTTCTTTTTTCCTTTCTGCTTAGCTCCCTGATTTGCTGCCACCGATACAGGCATCAGTACATCAACGCCGGACGGCGGCAGGAAGGCAGAGCAAAACTTCATACTCTTTCCACACCGCAGCGGTAGCGTCGCCCTTCCTCCTCTCTTCTGATCGCTCTTCCTTATGCTCCTTTTTTTGTTCGCATTGCACTCTCCCTTTATTCTCTCAGCCTTCACGGGGTGTATACCAAAGGCAGCAAAACGTTGCCGGCCTCGAATAGCATCATAAATCATAGCGGGCACTACTTAGAAAGAAATAAAGAGGGCAAATAAAGGAGCAGAGAGAGAGAGAGAGAGGATGCCCTTACCATGGCCTCGCGAACAGTTGCACTGTGGGGATAGGATGCTACTGCAGCGCAGCTCTGCTGCGTGGCAGGCCTCGCGCCCCAGCGTGACTACGGCTGCCGTTACATTAGCTGTATACGTCTTGGCTATTGCACTTCTGCTACACTCGTGGTATTTGTTCTACTATGAGGTGAGCCGTATGCCATTACAAAGCAGCCGTGATGAGGCTTTGACGTCAATGGCACTGGTGACAGGCTCGGTGCTATTCGCTAGCGCTGCTCATATTATATTGCTATTTCTCGTAATGGTTGGCGCCCCATATTTGGCGACACTTGGGACTCTGCTGCGTACGACCCTCAGCGTTGGAGGGGCGTCGGTGCGCTGTGTACTGAGACTGCCTTGCATGTGCTGGTTGCTTGCCAGGAGGTCTCACTACAAGAGGAGCACCGTTGCCCGCTGCCCACTATCCAAGCACCGCCATCCTACTATTCTCTTCTTGCATATGCCAACGTACCAAGAGGGCGCCCCCAACACCGATGACCGCGACTCTCTATCCTTTTCCTTATACAACCTGCGAGGCTACTACCTACCAAAGCGAGGGCTTCCCACGCACTTTCTGAGGCAGTTAATATCGCTTCCCAGAAAGCTGCAGCAGCACGTGGCAGCTCCATCGTGGTGGCGTCGCTGGCATCTGCTTATTATTTGCTTTCCCTTTGCAGCGTTGCTTATCATGTATGGAATTGTCTCCCTTTCCATCCCAGCGAAGTACAGTCAAACACGGGACGTCGTGATGGCTCTCACGCGGTCTCTATTTGATCTTCTCCTACTCACATTGGCTGCGATGGCTTTGGTGGTGCAGTGCGGCAATTGCCCTCTACTCAGCTTTCCTGCTGCGCTGTGTGCCTCCGCACGCAATGTCATCGCAAGAAGATGCGGGGGAGGCG
>CAXBUE010000044.1:0-23403 GCA_963978815.1 Aleochara curtula
GTGGAGGGCGCGGACGATCCAGACATAGTGTCTATCAGTCTAGTAAGCACAGGCACTGAGTGCGATGCTCTCATGGGGGCTCCTGCTTCCTCCGCGTGCCCAGTTCATGGCCCTCTTCCCTGCTCCTGTGTCGCGATGTGCACAGTTTCGCGTCAAGTACAACGACTGATGCAAGAAGTGTGCCTTGCCGGACACTGCTCTAGTACTAGTTTCATGCTCCCGCTCACAGACTGCAGTGAAGCTATCTGCGGGCCTCATATTCTGGTGGATGGAACGTCTCGTACGTGGTCCTGTGTCCTTACTGGAATACCATTTCCTTCCCGCGTTTTTGGACCTGCACCGCTACGACACATGGATTTTTCTTTATCGGGCATTGAGCGCGCAGTTTAAACGTTGTGGCAGCTACTGCCTACCGCACTTCTAGCTCCCACCTCTGTGGCCACTGTGGCCGCCCCACTGCTGCCGTGGGGGATAGCGATACCTTCAAGTCACACTGCGCTATATGTGCGTACATAGTGTGCAATGGGTGTGCGCAGCGCTGCTGCAACTGTGGGCAGCGCGTATGCCATGCGTGCTCTCGTGCAACGGATGAAGGCAGCTTGCTGTGTCTGTGGTGCCTTATGTGATGACGCCACTCCATGAGCCACCACAACGCAATCTCTTTCGATCTTCTTCCGTTCAGTGAATCCAGGAAGGTCCCAGCTTAGTAAGTGGGGAGCCCGGGCTTAACGTGCCCCTTCCTGTCACTGCTCAACGCTCCTCCCCCCTCCCTCCCCCCCCCCACGCAAAGCAATGGTGTGTGCGCTTTTCGTGATCCCTTACCCCATATGCGCTCTTTCGATTGCCATATCTCTTGGGCCTGGCGCGGGAAGAGACGCAAGAGAGAACCGCTATTCCAGACGCATCATGACTCCTTTCTCTGCAGCAATACATACTGCCTTCAATCTTAGTTGCCCATCTGTGAACCCCATCTTTCGTGGCCATTTTTTCCTGTGCACGGCAGGCGCACAACTTCTGCACGTGCGCCGGTGTGCGGCTGCTCGCCCAATCACTATCCCCTTTGACTCTCTTTTTCTGTTGTCAAGCATCTCGTGAATTAGACACATACACTCACACACTCTCAGGTGATTCCCACTACGCACTATCAACCACCGCCACCGTACCATACCGAAGCAGCAACAAATGGGGTGTGGTGAGAGCAAGCCGCGCGAAACTGCCCACGTGCAGAGAGAGGCCCCTGCCCCGCGACGCGCGCACCAGCCCATCCCCACGCACCAGCCCATCCCCACGCATGAGGAAAGCAGCGGGGCTGAGGAGTCCGCCCGGGAAGAGGAAACCGAGGCTGAAGAAGAAAGCACCTGCTGTGAGGAGAATACCGGTCTTGACTACGGCTTCCTGGAGGATGCCTACAATGGTGAGATGACGTGGCGAGATCCCGAGGACTTCATCACGTTCCGCGAGGGCTACGACTCAGATCTGCAGGGCAACGGCCTGGAGGATTCTGTTCTTGGTGTCGGCACACGTCCTTGCTTCGGCGATATCTCGGATGAGATGATGACCCAACTTGACATCGGCTATGTCAACGGCCAGTTGCACTGGCTCGCACAGAAGGGCGTGAGCACGGGTTCGTACGGAATATGGCACATGTCTGTTTACGAGCTCACTAACCGTTGCATGGGCTACATGACCTTCTACTGGAGCAAGGGTAAAGGCATTGACACGGAGAGTACGTATACCGCCACCTACATTGGGAAGTTCAGCGCAGATGATGCCTGGGACAACTGGCATGGCCCGTGGTGGTACGTTCTTGAGATACTGCACGACAAGGACTTTGTGTTTGATGCTGCCGTGCTGAAGGAGGTCACGACCCGCAAGGGACGTGTGCACCAGTACGAGCTCTATGGCATCGAGAAAGCGTGAGCTGCCATCAGTCGGGCCTCTCTATTCGACGTGTGTTCCCCCCCCCCCCTCCTCCCCCCTCTTGCTCCGTGTTGTCATTTATTGGAGATACTGTATGAGTGACCAGTGAATGCCCGGACGCGAATGTATATATGTCTCTATTTTCCTTAGTTCTTCCTCTTATTAAACTGTATGTAGCGCTTACTGTTATTTGAAGCGAAGGCGAGCGGAGGCGTTCCATGTATGACACTCGACCTGTCACCGCGGTTCTGATTGACTCAGCTCGGCATTACCTTCCGTTAGCTGTGAGACAGAGCGAGGAACGACTGCTCGTGAAACGGCCGATGCAGCAAAAGTCGAAACGGTTTTCCTTTTTTTTTTTTTGTTCCTCTCTTTGAGAGGATAGTCTGTTCAGCGTACCCGTTTATACTGATGATGCTCTTCCATCGCCGGTTAGCCGCTCTCTTGGCGCTCGTGGGCCTCATCCTACGATCACCACTGCGCAGCTCTTGGCCGATAGGCGGTGCTTTAATATTGAAAAATTGGGTGAAATAATTTGAGCTATTTTACGACACACACACGTATATATATATATATATATATATATATATATATATATATATACCGTAAATACATGGGGAGGCAGGAGGTCTCGTGGCTGTGCTGGCTCGGCGAGGTGGCACTTGCTGCTCCGCTACTATAGTCGTCACACTGCGCTATATGTGCGTACATAGTGTGCAATGGGTGTGCGCAGCGCTGCTGCAACTGTGGGCAGCGCGTATGCCATGCGTGCTCTCGTGCAACGGATGAAGGCAGCTTGCTGTGTCTGTGGTGCCTTATGTGATGACGCCACTCCATGAGCCACCAGAACGCAATCTCTTTCGATCTTCTTCCGTTCAGTGAATCCAGGAAGGTCCCAGCTTAGTAAGTGGGGAGCCCGGGCTTAACGTGCCCCTTCCTGTCACTGCTCAACGCTCCTCCCCCCTCCCTCCCTCCCCCCCGACGCAAAGCAATGGTGTGTGCGCTTTTCGTGATCCCTTACCCCATATGCGCTCTTTCGATTGCCATATCTCTTGGGCCTGGCGCGGGAAGAGACGCAAGAGAGAACCGCTATTCCAGACGCATCATGACTCCTTTCTCTGCAGCAATACATACTGCCTTCAATCTTAGTTGCCCATCTGTGAACCCCATCTTTCGTGGCCATTTTTTCCTGTGCACGGCAGGCGCACAACTTCTGCACGTGCGCCGGTGTGCGGCTGCTCGCCCAATCACTATCCCCTTTGACTCTCTTTTTCTGTTGTCAAGCATCTCGTGAATTAGACACATACACTCACACACTCTCAGGTGATTCCCACTACGCACTATCAACCACCGCCACCGTACCATACCGAAGCAGCAACAAATGGGGTGTGGTGAGAGCAAGCCGCGCGAAACTGCCCACGTGCAGAGAGAGGCCCCTGCCCCGCGACGCGCGCACCAGCCCATCCCCACGCACCAGCCCATCCCCACGCATGAGGAAAGCAGCGGGGCTGAGGAGTCCGCCCGGGAAGAGGAAACCGAGGCTGAAGAAGAAAGCACCTGCTGTGAGGAGAATACCGGTCTTGACTACGGCTTCCTGGAGGATGCCTACAATGGTGAGATGACGTGGCGAGATCCCGAGGACTTCATCACGTTCCGCGAGGGCTACGACTCAGATCTGCAGGGCAACGGCCTGGAGGATTCTGTTCTTGGTGTCGGCACACGTCCTTGCTTCGGCGATATCTCGGATGAGATGATGACCCAACTTGACATCGGCTATGTCAACGGCCAGTTGCACTGGCTCGCACAGAAGGGCGTGAGCACGGGTTCGTACGGAATATGGCACATGTCTGTTTACGAGCTCACTAACCGTTGCATGGGCTACATGACCTTCTACTGGAGCAAGGGTAAAGGCATTGACAAAGTTCAGCGCAGATGATGCCTGGACACACTGGCATGCCGCCACCTACATTGGGAAGTTCAGCGCAGATGATGCCTGGGACAACTGGCATGGCCCGTGGTGGTACGTTCTTGAGATACTGCACGACAAGGACTTTGTGTTTGATGCTGCCGTGCTGAAGGAGGTCACGACCCGCAAGGGACGTGTGCACCAATACGAGCTCTATGGCATCGAGAAAGCGTGAGCTGCCATCAGTCGGGCCTCTCTATTCGACGTGTGTTCCCCCCCCCCTCCTCCCCCCTCTTGCTCCGTGTTGTCATTTATTGGAGATACTGTATGAGTGACCAGTGAATGCCCGGACGCGAATGTATATATGTCTCTATTTTCCTTAGTTCTTCCTCTTATTAAACTGTATGTAGCGCTTACTGTTATTTGAAGCGAAGGCGAGCGGGCGGCGTTCCATGTATGACACTCGACCTGTCACCGCGGTTCTGATTGACTCAGCTCGGCATTACCTTCCGTTAGCTGTGAGACAGAGCGAGGAACGACTGCTCGTGAAACGGCCGATGCAGCAAAAGTCGAAACGGTTTTCCTTTTTTTTTTTGTTCCTCTCTTTGAGAGGATAGTCTGTTCAGCGTACCCGTTTATACTGATGATGCTCTTCCATCGCCGGTTAGCCGCTCTCTTGTCGATCGTGGCCTCATCCTACGATCACCACTGCGCAGCTCTTGGCCGATAGGCGGTGCTTTAATATTGAAAAATTGGGTGAAATAATTTGAGCTATTTTACGACACACACACGTACATATATATATATATATATTTATTTATATATCTATATACCGTAAATACATGGGGAGGCAGGAGGTCTCGTGGCTGTGCTGGCTCGGCGGGGTGGCACTTGCTGCTCCGCTACTATAGTCGTCACACTGCGCTATATGTGCGTACATAGTGTGCAATGGGTGCGCGCAGCGCTGCTGCAACTGTGGGCAGCGCGTATGCCATGCGTGCTCTCGTGCAACGGATGAAGGCAGCTTGCTGTGTCTGTGGTGCCTTATGTGATGACGCCACTCCATGAGCCACCAGAACGCAATCTCTTTCGATCTTCTTCCGTTCAGTGAATCCAGGAAGGTCCCAGCTTAGTAAGTGGGGAGCCCGGGCTTAACGTGCCCCTTCCTGTCACTGCTCAACGCTCCTCCCCCCTCCCTCCCTCCCCCCCGACGCAAAGCAATGGTGTGTGCGCTTTTCGTGATCCCTTACCCCATATGCGCTCTTTCGATTGCCATATCTCTTGGGCCTGGCGCGGGAAGAGACGCAAGAGAGAACCGCTATTCCAGACGCATCATGACTCCTTTCTCTGCAGCAATACATACTGCCTTCAATCTTAGTTGCCCATCTGTGAACCCCATCTTTCGTGCCCATTTTTTCCTGTGCACGGCAGGCGCACAACTTCTGCACGTGCGCCGGTGTGCGGCTGCTCGCCCAATCACTATCCCCTTTGACTCTCTTTTTCTGTTGTCAAGCATCTCGTGAATTAGACACATACACTCACACACTCTCAGGTGATTCCCACTACGCACTATCAACCACCGCCACCGTACCATACCGAAGCAGCAACAAATGGGGTGTGGTGAGAGCAAGCCGCGCGAAACTGCCCACGTGCAGAGAGAGGCCCCTGCCCCGCGACGCGCGCACCAGCCCATCCCCACGCACCAGCCCATCCCCACGCATGAGGAAAGCAGCGGGGCTGAGGAGTCCGCCCGAGAAGAGGAAACCGAGGCTGAAGAAGAAAGCACCTGCTGTGAGGAGAATACCGGTCTTGACTACGGCTTCCTGGAGGATGCCTACAATGGTGAGATGACGTGGCGAGATCCCGAGGACTTCATCACGTTCCGCGAGGGCTACGACTCAGATCTGCAGGGCAACGGCCTGGAGGATTCTGTTCTTGGTGTCGGCACACGTCCTTGCTTCGGCGATATCTCGGATGAGATGATGACCCAACTTGACATCGGCTATGTCAACGGCCAGTTGCACTGGCTCGCACAGAAGGGCGTGAGCACGGGTTCGTACGGAATATGGCACATGTCTGTTTACGAGCTCACTAACCGTTGCATGGGCTACATGACCTTCTACTGGAGCAAGGGTAAAGGCATTGACACGGAGAGTACGTATACCGCCACCTACATTGGGAAGTTCAGCGCAGATGATGCCTGGGACAACTGGCATGGCCCGTGGTGGTACGTTCTTGAGATACTGCACGACAAGGACTTTGTGTTTGATGCTGCCGTGCTGAAGGAGGTCACGACCCGCAAGGGACGTGTGCACCAATACGAGCTCTATGGCATCGAGAAAGCGTGAGCTGCCATCAGTCGGGCCTCTCTATTCGACGTGTGTTCCCCCCCCCCTCCTCCCCCCTCTTGCTCCGTGTTGTCATTTATTGGAGATACTGTATGAGTGACCAGTGAATGCCCGGACGCGAATGTATATATGTCTCTATTTTCCTTAGTTCTTCCTCTTATTAAACTGTATGTAGCGCTTACTGTTATTTGAAGCGAAGGCGAGCGGGCGGCGTTCCATGTATGACACTCGACCTGTCACCGCGGTTCTGATTGACTCAGCTCGGCATTACCTTCCGTTAGCTGTGAGACAGAGCGAGGAACGACTGCTCGTGAAACGGCCGATGCAGCAAAAGTCGAAACGGTTTTCCTTTTTTTTTTGTTCCTCTCTTTGAGAGGATAGTCTGTTCAGCGTACCCGTTTATACTGATGATGCTCTTCCATCGCCGGTTAGCCGCTCTCTTGTCGATCGTGGGCCTCATCCTACGATCACCACTGCGCAGCTCTTGGCCGATAGGCGGTGCTTTAATATTGAAAAATTGGGTGAAATAATTTGAGCTATTTACGACACACACACGTATATATATATATATATATATTTATTTATATATCTATATACCGTAAATACATGGGGAGCAGGAGGTCTCGTGGCTGTGCTGGCTCGGCGGGGTGGCACTTGCTGCTCCGCTACTATAGTCGTCACACCTTCAACGCCACCTACTTTCGTGCAAGCAACGTTACTTCTGTGGGTGCTTGAAAGCCTCAGTCACACAGTATTCGGTAGTGGTAATTCTGGAAGCGACAAAGAAAAAAAAGAGAAAAAATGCACTCACACACACATAGTTTGTTGGACCGCTCTATGTGGAGGCTATCTTCTCCTCAAGTGCGTTCTCGACGTGAGAGAGGCGTGTGTGCTGGTGCACCATTGCACTCTTGTCATTGAGGAGCCTTGAGCTCCCTTCTTCACTACATGCGATACGTACCTATTCATCATTTACTTTCCTCTATTCCCTTTTTTGTTTTTAAGTAACAATTGGATTACGGAGCCTCTTTAGCCACTCTTACGGATTCGTAAGTCCCAATTGAGTGCATTCCAACGGTGCTGCTGAGCTTAGGTGCATATTTTCTTCCTGTGCTGGTGATGTCAAGATCTCCCTCTTTCCTGTGCGCATGGCTGCTTATAGCCCTTTCTGCTTCGTGCATACTTTTCGATCCCACGTGCAAGGCAGCAGCAACCTCAGTTCGCGGTGGTTCAAGGTGCTCGTATCCTAATGTTGAGTACTATGATTCAGAGGCAATGACATGTGTTCGATGCCCCGAAAATGCTGCTGTGGTTTCACTTGCGCTCCTGTACATGCTAAGTTTCCATGCAGGTGCTCTAAGGGGTTTGATATGCTGCTCATGCATGACAGCGGCACGCCAAGATGCGTGAAGAGGGCGCCTCCGCTACGGCTGTTAAGGCGGATAGAGAACCGCTCTCATTGCTGGCTGCTGCCCGTCCGAAACTGTCAAAGACGCAATCAAGCGCGAAAGACGAGGACATTGGGACTTGTGGTCGTGGATTTACAGTAGTGAAAAGTGGTGCTTGCGTGCTGTTGGAATTTTTTCCAGAGTGCAGAGGCGGCGGCGAAAGGTGCAGCTAACTACGATGATGATGATGGTGTCAGCTCTTTCTCAGTGGAGGCAGCTACAATGTGCAAATCCGGCAACTCCACAGCGTGCGAATTCCTAGCTAACTTGTGCGTGCTGATGCGCTACGACCAGACATCGGTGCCGTGTGTGCTATATCTTGAGCTTGCAAACCAGTCCTTGAGCCGGGCAGATACAGAGATGGGCAGAGCATCCATAGCGCCAAAGGAACTCCCGTGGCTGTACTATACGCAGAGCACCGCTGACGTTTTGCTCGATGGCGACATGCTCTCTGATGTGCATGCGCTGCAGCCCCTGCAGTATATTGTGTCGACCCACGCGCTAGACGGAACGTGGCTCGGTGAGAAGCTGCTAGTGGAGGAGCTCAACCTTTGCCATCTGCCTAACCCTTCTGCCAGCGCTTTTTTCCACGCTGGTGCTACTCGCCGCGCGGAGTGCCTCCTCAAGTGGCAATGGCTGCTTGCTGCACCGCAGACTGTTTTCTACGAACTCTTCCTCATCGACCCGCACAATTCGTCCAGGCGGATCCCAGTCCCTGTGCTCCTGGACTACACGTCCCGACACGCATTCGCACCACAGTCACTACACGGTGCGTGGCTAAATGCGCCCTCAGGCACCGCAAGCGCCCCTCCTGTGTATGGCCTGCGCCGGCGTTTCTACGTGTACGATAATGTAGGTGCGTCTATGTTTGGTGGGAACCCTAAGGAGACCGATGCGGTAGTAGCTGCCTTTGCAATCAGCACGGTATTAAGTAGCACCACGTCTTCAAAGGGGCCCGGGATGGTGCGCACGCCCTTCGTGGTGCTGCAGTACGTTAGTACTCCTATCAGCATACTGGTCGGAGCTGCTTCATCTGCTATCGAGGATCCGTTTGGTGCGCTGCTGCTTCAGCCGCTGGCGGCGGAGAAGGTGGATGGGCGGATAAGGCGACGCGGATCAGTAGCGGCGTTGTCGGCGCACGACACGCTGCTATTAACGATGCAGTCGCTGTACCTCACGAGTACCGATGCCGTTTCTCGCGGGATGATGATCACGATGATTATCGTGACGTGCTTGTGCTTCGTATCTGCATGGACCCGAACGTACGCATGGATGCGGCGGCGACAGAGCATGGCACTCGACTTTCCTTTAGCTGTTCGGTTTATTGTGCTCTTGTGCGACCACGTCAGCAGCGTCTATTTTTTCGTTGTTGCCTTTGCCTCGTGGTACATGCTGATTTCATTCAAGTCTCAGCATTGGTTGAGCGTGGCGCTACGGAACCACGACACGTATGTATGCAATATGCTGTATGTGGCGGTTGTAACTAAGGCGATTGCAGTGTTTTATGGCATCATTGAACAGTGTAACGCCAACTACTTCATCATTGACTGGGAGCGAAGTAAGGGGCAGCTGCTGCGCGAGAACAAGGTTGTTCCTGTGAGCATGTGGCGCAGCGCGTTTCTAGCCAATGAGCTCAACGAACTGCAAATGCTTCGCTATTGGCACCCACTCTTCACCATGTGCGTGATACTGCTTTTCCTTGTGGGACTTGAATACAGCAACCTTGCTCTGAGCGTCCCTGTCGGCACCATCAGTCCAGACTTCACCGCCGTCACTTTTGATACGCTGCGCATCGCCGTGGACACCTTTTTTTGGTGCGCCATTTCGCTGGTGGTATACCTACTTGAGCATCATCTCTATCATCGCGTCGTAGTTGACCCACTGGAAGTGTTTATCGACTTCTGCTCTGTGTGCAACCTTTCTGTCATGGTGCTTCTGGAGCCACAATGGGGATTTTACATCCACGGTCAGTCTATTCATGCGCATGCGGATGTCAGCATGGAGGAGTATCAGCAGTATCTTGCGCTGGAGGCGCAAGGGAACTTGCCGGTGCGTGGTCTTGGCGGGCAGAGCAAATGCCAAGTTTTCGAGGTATTTTTAGGCCCATACACGCACGAGTATCTGGCGACATGCTATGCTGAAATGCAACATGAGCAGCAGCGGGCAGGCGCTACGAATTCGGGAAAGACAAAATTCAAGTCTACGCCAGGGCCATCTTCGCTGACGGTGGCAAAGCAGCATTCAAAGAAGAAGCCTCGAGGACTTGCCCGGCCCGCTCGTTGGCACTACATGGATTTTCTGGTTGGCAGGTTCTCTACCAACCACTCGGCTTCTGTCATTGCTGTGAAAGACCGTATTAACAACACCTTTCAGCAGTGCGTTCAGCGTGCAGAGAGCACATTGCTGGTGAAGTTCCCACTGCAACAGCTCATCGATTTCCCGCCGAACATAATGTATATGAGCGGCCCTCAGAGCGGGGAGTATGGCAGTAAGGATCTCTTCTTTATGGACAGCAAAGCCTCACTAGGGCGCGCACTGATGTGTGGTCTTGACCATGACCTCTTTATCTTGTATGCAGCTCTCTTTGCGGCTATAGACGCGTCACTGCATAACGTTTATGCGGCGATGGTGCTTACCTTTGTGGTTGAGATGGTGCTGCGCTACTACCGTAGAAATGAGGGAGTGGCGAATCTTAGCAGTAAGACGCTGCTGGACAAGAGGTTTTTCATATAGACATGTGCTACGTATTGTGGCTGCTGCTTTGCATCCACACCAGTCTACCAGAGGCCGTTTCTGTCGACGCAGCGGCCATGTTTCCGCGCTTCGATAGATACCGCACTTCTGGTGAGCACGACGGGGACATTATACATCATAGACCTATTAAAGATGTCTTGACCTTTTGCTACTGCCATACACAGCTTGGCCTCTTTTCCTCCTGTCCTTTGTGTGTATGTTTGTCTGTGTGCTTGTTTGCAGCGCCTCATTCTTTTTCTTCCTGTCATTCCACTGCTATCTCGCATTGCCTTACTTACTCTCTCCCCCTTTTCTTGTTCGCTGTCCATTGCCGACCCCACATCAATCTGTCTGTCCTGTGCGATCAGCTGCTTTCAAGTTGACCGGGATTCACTTTCTACTCCCTGAGCTATTGTGAGCCCCTAGTGGTGGTGATTTTTCCACCGTTCCCCTCTCTGTGCGGTGGGGCTTTTTACGTTGCCCATCTCTCTCTCTCTGTGACTGAGCGTGTGCGCGCGCTATAATGCGACCACTTGTTTCCCGCGCACTGCCGACTTGCCCGAGGCCGCGAGCAAGCGCGCTATCGATGCTGAGGCCCCCACGTTACTCATGCGGACTGAGGTGCACTGCTTTTCAGAGCCTTCTGTTCTGTACCGGAGCGCTGCACCAGCAAGGCCTTGACCAGCAGCGGCGCTGCTTTTCCTCGTCTGCAGGTGATGATGTTGCCAACTCTGGAGTCTCGCAAAACCATCCGTCGACTGAGAGGAAGGACGCTTCTTCTCATTCATCCTCGCTGCCGAAAGGCGCTTCTTCTGAGCAAAAGCAGAAGGTGCTCGGCGTTGTCCCCCATCACTTCCATGAACATAAACGAGGAAATGAACACCTCGGTGCCGCTCTTTCTGTATTTCACGATTTCTGGCCACCCTGACGTGGCTGACTACACAGACCGTATTATTCACCAAATCGATCTCGTCAATCGTCGTGCGCAGCAGGAGGACATGAGCGCGGCGTACCAGGAATTTGGGAAGGATGCCGGCTTGGCAATCAAGCTCGGTATTGTTGATTGCCTGAATGAGCCCGCCCTATCAAAGAAGTTCGGCATCGACCCGCACATGTTCCCCATCTTTTACTTCATCCGCAAGAAGCTTGTTGTCGACAAAATGACTGGCATCGTGGAAGAGGCGCAGGTGAAGGAGGCTGTGGACGCCTTCGTGGAGTACGCCAAGGCGCAAACGAAAAACGACGAGGAGGGGGGAGGACTGGCAGGAAAAATGAAGGTCACTGACAACGACGACGAGAACTCCATGACGCTGCTACAGGCGGCTTTCGAGAAGATGCGCAAAAAGGACCTTCATAAGGCCGCTGAACTCTATCGCAAAGCTCTCACAATGGGACGGGCAGACATGGAGGAAGTGAATCGTACCCACGGTGTGGGCCGGCGTGCCTTGACGCAAGGGCTCTGGGCAAAACTGCGGCGGGAATCGTGCTATAATGCTGTACCGCAGGCACTCTGCGGCCTTGCCATGTGCTCTCTTGCCGCGAACAACCAAGAGGAAGCTCTTAAGTACGTTGCAGATATACGCGCCGAGTTCCCGTTCGCTGTCCGGGACCTAAGGGATGTAGCTGATGCAGTGGCGCGTGTGGAGATGGTGGCGCTGACGGGGTTTGACCCTGACAAGGACAACTACCTGAGCCTCCTCAAGTACGATGATCTTGTGTCAGAGCCTACGCAGTTTTACACTCACCATCTCAAGATGGCGGTGGCCATGTTTATCGAAGGCTCACGTTCTCAGGCCATTGAGGAGTGCGTGCGACTTGTGAGGTCGGAGCCTAAATTGCTGCCTGCATTGAAAGCCTCGGGCATTGTTGCTGCAGATCTGCAGCTTGGCCCGCGCGCCGTGACCCCTGCGCGTCGGCTAACGCTTTTGCTCTTTGAAGCTCTTGGGGAGACAAATGAGCATGTCGTAAAGGGAAGGAAGCTGCTGCAGCTGTACACCTAATCAGGCAGCATCTATATCATATGTGCGTATTTTGGCCCGCCAAAGAGTGTCTCCACGCACAACAGAAAGCCAATGGCTCGCTCCTTTTTTTTTTTTGTTTTCTTGCCCCAACCGTAACGGCGTCACATTGCTCTCCCCTCTCTACCGGCTCCCTTCGCTTAGTAGCATGCGCTGCTATGAGCGAGGATCTGATTCATCCAACCGTATCCTCAGGTACAATGGCGCCAAGCGTCATACGCACCACTGCACTGGAAGTGCTGTCTGGTATCGTTGCTGCTTCCATGCCTCTTCCCCCTCCTCTCTTGGCGCTACGCGTTTTCATCTGCTTCCCATCGCCCTGTAGTGATTTCTTCTCCTCTTCCTGCCGTTACTGTTGTGTATTCCACAGCAATACATTCAGGGCGATACAACACACACACACACACACACACACACACACACACACACCATTTTAGTGTTCGTTGACATCAGCGATACCAAAGCGCTGCCAGCCGCCACACGCGCACATCAGGTACTCGCGCCCTACCCAGAGCTGCGTGGCACCTCGGCGCACCTTTATTAGAATAATAGTTAAAAAAGGGCGCATAAAAGGAGCGCAGGAAACGAACTAAGAGCGTAGCGCTATGCCGATAAAGTACAGCTGCATCAATGACGGTACCGCCCTCCTTGCCGAGTACCCGTCTGATGAGCAGCCGTCGTTTGCGGACACAATGCAGAAAGTGATAGCAACTGTCCCTGCGCGGGAGTATCGGCGCAAGACGATCGAAGACAAGGATGGCGGCGTTAACTACAACTACATCAGTAACGGCGAAGGCCGCATTGTTGCGTGTGTTACTACCGCTGACATGCGCATGAGGACTGTGTTCGCTTTCCTGGAGGCGGTCGAGCCCCTGGTGCGCGGCAATGTTGGCCCACCAGGCTCTGAGCTGCGGAACGGCAAGAAACTCCTTCAGCAAAAGATGGAGTTTTACAACAACCCACAGAATGATAAGATCACTGCATTGAACGATGACATCAACCAGGTCGTTGATGTGATGATGGACAATATGGACAAGGTGCTTTCTCGAGGAGATCGTATTGATACACTGCACGAGAAGTCGGAGACACTGGCTGATCAGGCGGAACAATTCCAGCAGCGCTCTACTGAGCTGAAGCGCAACCTGTGCATGAAGAATCTGAAGTTGATTCTTCTGATTGCTGCGGCTGTTGCTATTGTAATTATTATTATATTGCTGATTGCCTGCAAGCCGAACTTCTCGAGATGCAGATGAGCGGCCGCTCTCTTTCTTCCTTCCGTTCTCGCTTTTGGTCCGGCTTAGCTGTTGTTGTTGCTTTTGTTTTTGTTTTTGTTACGTTATGTTGTTTCGTCGGTGCACATACGCTCAAGCGTGGCGAACTCTTCACGGTGCTGTGCCATCCTCCACGCGCCTCCCCCCCCCCCCAGCCTCTCACGCGCACGTCTTCTTGGTCTCTTCTTGCGTATAGGCTAAGCCCATGCGCTCGAGCATGTGCGTGGATGTTGCTGAGTCGCTGATGCGGTGCTAGACATACGCTCACTCTATGCTATATAATGAACACCCTACGCGATGGGAGGGAGAGCTAGTGGTCTGCTGCGGGTGACGGCGTAGAAACACAATGCAGAGTGCGAAGAGGAGCAGCGGCGGCAACGCCAATATATGAAGGATTACACATGGCAAGATGACAGGAAGCGATGCGCTAGAGGCGTCGTTTTAATGAGGACTCAATATCTATACCGGCGTGGTTTGCGATGAGTTTAGGTTATGTGCCTACGTAATGGTTGTATATGCTGCTTTTGTACAACTCTGATAGCGCGAGTGCGCTTTACTGTGTACCTGCGCAGGCATATTGGCGTATGTGACGTAGCGGTAACTCTGAGAGCAGTGACAGCACCGAGATGCAGCGTTCGAGTATGCGGTGACGTATAGCAGCTGAGGGAAATGATGGGCATTATGCTGTGCGATGGCGAAAAGGGAAGAACAACAGTAGAGAGAGAGAGCGCAACAACAACCACGATATGCATCGTTGCTTTTGTAAGGTTCTATTCTCATTGCGTAGCTGTGCATGGCAGTATTTCATTGTATCGCGCAATGCGCCTCTTGCCTACGTCAGCGCGCTGTAGGCGAGTGCGACGCGTGTCTCTGTGGCGTGTGCCAATATGTCCTTTTTCTGTTATTGGCTTATTATTATTTGTTGTCGTTTTGGCGCCGGCGCTCTATCGATGAAATACCCTTTTCTGTCGGTTTGCTGAGGATGCAGGCGAGAGCAGGCAGCGCTGCGATGCTGGTTCAAACCACGCCTCTCTTGCTGACTTTTGCCTTGTGTGCACTCATCTGCCCGACGTATGCGTGCGTGATGCCTGTGTCGCTACTTCTCAGCGTCGCGTGCTCTTATCTGCTTTGTGCCCCCCCCCCTAACCATCTCCTTTCCATCTGTGGGCTCTTATTGACTCCCTCAACTTTGCGTGCCATTCCACCCCCCCCCTCTGCATGAGCCCCTCCTACACATTCATTTTCAGTCGCGCGCTGAAAGCGCCCAGGATTCGTGCGGAGGAAAACTAGCATTGATCGAAAAGAAGGTATCTCTTCCAGAGCCTCTGGTGCTGTTTACTGCTCTCTGGTATATTCGAAAGGTGGTGCGTAGTACCGGCCATCACAGTATCGTCGCCGTTGTACGATGGATTTGGGCGAAGAAGCCCTCGGATGGGCGGCGATCGAGGAGGCGGTGGCATGTGATCTCGGGTATGATGAAGAGACTTCCCTTGTAGGCTTTGTGCGCTCGTATCTCGTGCGGCGTGGCCTTGCTTCCACTCTAAGGAGTATGACCGCGAGGCGCGCCGTCATCCTTATGACAGTAGCACTCCTGATACATCTGAGAGGGGTACCAATGCCGCAATTCATTCAAGCAGGATGCTGAGCAGCGGAGAGACTATGAAGGGAAGCTCGAAGGAGTATAGAAATGACGGCGGTGATGATGACAATGTCTCTGGACGGAAGACTGTTCAGCTGCTGTGCTTACAGGGCCGCTATGAGGAAGCCGCTGCCAGCCTTCCTGCGGGCTCTGTGTTGCGTATCAAACTTCTGTGCTTTGAGGCCTTGCGCGCGCCAAGCCGCGCTGATGCGACAGTGTTTCTCGCCACGCGAGTGGCACCTCTTCTTCCAGTCTGCGCTGACAACTGTACTGCGCACGCGCTGTATGTGCAGTTTCTTTCAACCGTAGCTGGCTGCGACTGGTGCGCCGCACCGAAGGCTGCTTCTCCCACAGAGATCGCGCGGGAAGTCAATGAGTCGCTGCTAGCAGACGCGCGTCCCTCATCCTTAAATGCGCTGCTGTCATGGTCCAAGTGGAATGCAAAGCACTTGACAATTAAGGCACTACGGTAGCTGGGCGGCAGCTCCTTGACTGCGCACCCCGCGGTAGGCTATAGGGCCTGCAGTTAGAAAAGGGGGGGGGGGGCAGTTGGCAAATGCCTGGCACTGCTTGCATAACGCGTGCCCCTATGGATTCGCTGCTATCATTCTCTATTCCAAAGCAGTTCCCTCCTCTTCTTGCCATTGTTGTTGCCGTGGCAACGGGTAAGGCTCACTGAGAGTAGCTGCTCCCGCAGCTCATTTGCCTTCCCTTCTCAGTGCAGGGATCTCAGAGTGGATGCTGCGGTCAGTAGCCTCGCGCGCGGTCCCCCTTCCCTCTCCTCCCCCTTCAGTAGCTGTGCGGAGCTTGTCGATACGCGGACAACCCGGCTTGCGTTGGCTATCGCCTGAATGTATCTCTGATGGACCCTTCACTCCTCTACTGCCCGTGAACCTAGCGCCAGCACACTTCCCTCACAGTAAGCAAGCATATACACCTGCACGTGCACGCACACACACACACACACACACACACACACACACACACACACACAAGCTCAGTGAACGCCTTCGCAATGCTTGGAGGCACATCAATCAAAGATCTTAACGAGAAACTAACAAAGAAGTCGTACCTCGGTGGGTACACCCCCAGCGACGAAGATGCCAAGTACTTTCGAGAGCTTTTTGGAGATAGTACCAATGTGGTGCAATGGGCGGCTCGCATGGCCTCGTACTATCCAAGCGAGCGCGCGAAGATGTTGCCAAAGGGGAGCGATGCTGCTGATGGGTGCGGTGAAGACTCCATATCGGAATACGAGTGAATTTAACTGATCAATCGAAGCATATCTGCCCAATGACAGCGTGGCGGCGACGACGCATTTTTGCCATTGTTCTTTTCGTACTCGCCCTTTCCCAGCCTGCCAAGCATCTTTTCATATATATGACGGCGTAGGCATTAGCAGGATACAGGTATGAGCTGCCCCTGACGGGAAGGAGGTGGGGTGGTGGTAGGAGCATGCACGCGCACCAGGTCCTCAACCCTTTCATTCGTTCATTTCACTAGCACGCATGCGCGTGTGGATGAGCATGCTGTTATATATTTATATATACGTAAGTAGACCCTGTGCCTTTTTTCCATTGTGCTATGAGGCCGTACCGCAGCAATGCTAGAATATTTGCTACCCTCCCTTTCTCCATCTAAATAGCGCACAGAGCGCGCGGGACAGCATACTTAAGTAAATGCTATGGCGGCGACATGTACTGCCTCTCGCTATGAGTTTCATACACGTCTTTCCCGTTCTCGAAGTTAATTCCTTTCCTCCCTCTTTCTCTCTCTCGTCAGCGCGCACTCTCAGCGGCAGCGAATGTGCAAACAGTAGTTCACACAGCGCCACTTAATTCCTGAAGCCCATTGGACGGCTTTCGCCGAGCTGTTCGCCCTGCATTTGTGGCGCTGCTCGTATAGAACCGCCCTAGATTCCTGCACCCGCTGCACTCACTTGCCCTCTCCACCTTTGTTTCCAGCTCCTGAAGCCCATCGGACGGCTTTCGCCGAGCTGTTCGCCCTGCATTTGTGGCGCTGCTCGTATAGAACCGCCCTAGATTCCTGCACCCGCTGCACTCACTTGCCCTCTCCAGCTTTGTTTCCAGCTCCTGAAGCCCATCGGACGGCTTTCGCCGAGCTGTTCGCCCTGCATTTGTGGCGCTGCTCGTATAGAACCGCCCTAGATTCCTGCACCCGCTGCACTCACTTGCCCTCTCCAGCTTTGTTTCCAGCTCCTGAAGCCCATTGGACGGCTTTCGCCGAGCTGTTCGCCCTGCATTTGTGGCGCTGCTCGTATAGAACCGCCCTAGATTCCTGCACCCGCTGCACTCACTTGCCCTCTCCAGCTTTGTTTCCAGCTCCTGAAGCCCATTGGACGGCTTTCGCCGAGCTGTTCGCCCTGCATTTGTGGCGCTGCTCGTATAGAACCGCCCGTCCATTGCGTTCGATTCCATGTTCATGGTACGTTCATAAAGCAGGGATGCAGTGTCCTGACGCCAGGACCTTCCCTCGATGCATTGGTTTATGTTTTTTGTTTTTTCTGCCCTTTCGTCGTCCGCGACTCCACTCACCGCGTTCACGTGGGAACGCCTGCGCGTTGCCTTCTGCTATGTTGCTTACGGCTGCTCCTCCATCTCAATTTTTATTGTCTCACAGCCCAGCAGTCAAGAAGCGTCCTTTTCGAAGACGCACATTTGCTACTTTCAAGCGAGCTGCATCGAGTACTCATGGCGATCGTACACGTCTGCCGTCACGGCCAGGACATGGACAACGTTGAGGGCCTGCTGAATGGCCATCGGGACCGTCCCCTTTCTGAACTTGGTCGGCAACAGGCGCAGATTGTGGCTGCCTCAATCAAGGCGAGCGGGCTGCAGTACGCCGCAATCTACTCCTCCCCACTGCAGCGCGCTCACTGCACGGCCATGGCGATCGGCGAAGCTGTGGGGGTGCCTGTTGAGGTAGTTCCCAACCTTATAGAGCGAGACTTCGGTGTGCTTTCAGGCAAGCCCTACTCAGACATTCCCAAATATGCCGGCGACAATCTATTGCAGGGAGACAAGGTGCTCTACTTTCTGGATGTCGAAGGAGGCGAGTCGTTCGATGACTGCTACAAGCGGGCTCAACGCGTGCTAGCTGACGTTGATTCTAAGCATCCGGGCGAGCATGTGCTCCTAGTATGCCACGGGGACACAGGAAAGATGCTCCAGGCAGCGCGGAAGGGTGTACAGTGGCAGGATGGACTGCGCCTTACCATACTTTGCGAACACCGAAGTGATCACTATCTAGATGATGCGTGCTCATACGCATGCCTTGTAATACGGCCTCTCACTGTATTTCACTTTGTGCTATTTTATTTTCGGCCGGCCTTCGCTCCCCTCTCTATCTCTTCTGCAGCCCCCCTCCTTTCCCTTGTCGTACTCACTAGTTTGGAGTCACGGGGGAGGGAGGGGCTGGCGAGGCTTGAGAGACTATTTTTGCGGCTTTGACCTTTGGTCCTGGCGTGCTTTCTAATTTTTCTCTCCATGAACTGATACCCGCATCCTGGCGCATTCACTGTGACATGCGCTTCGTAAACCTATTCATCAGTTCTCCAAGCTATGGTCCTTAATTGAGCACTGGCTCTCCCTTCTCATTCACGCGAACACATCTGCACAGTCCGCTTCCCCTTGCCTCCCCTTTCCTGCGCACACCCAAGCAACAGCGTGTTGAAAAGGGAAGGATTACATACACCTCTAACGAGTGGCTTCAACAAGTGGTTGATACAGTACCTTAGCGTGCCCGCGCTCTCAAGTCCCTCTCTCTCCCTCATCGTATTCCGACTAACTTACCTATCACTTCCAATTCATACGGAGCGCTTCCTTTGCACCAGCACATATATTACTCAGTATGCCACCGAAACGCTGGGGTGTTGTTGGCCGCGGCGCCGCGTCCCCCATTGCGGCGCTAACGGAGTACATACTGAAGGAGATTTCCTCGAACAACTGTCTCGGCCTGGACGACGCGGAGATCCAAGGGATGGCTCGCGAGCTTGTTGGCAGTAGGACCCGCGCAGAGGTGTTCGAGTGGGCCAACACGCTGATGATGGGTGAACCGTTCTCCGCAGAGGTGGTGAAGCGCCGCACCGAGTACGGGCCCGCGTTTGAGGGTGAAACCCCGCTAATGGAATATACCCAGGGCCTTAGCGGCGCCGCGATGTTGGCGGCATCCGTGAAGGGCTCTGATGGCAGCCGAAGTGGTAAAACAGAGAAGAGCGCGGGCGGGAAGAAGAGGGTGAACATCAACACTATGCGTGGCGCCATGGCCGTAAAGAGCACATCAGTCGAGACACTTAAGCCCGGCTTGTTTGAGTGCGGATGCTTTGGCACGCGACACGAGGTGCGGACCAACTGCGCCAACTGCGGCCGAGTGGTGTGCGAACAGGAGGAGGACGACACTTGCTACTTTTGCGGGATGGATCCGGCGCGCTGCATTGCTGATGAGATTGCGGCCCAGGAGGGGAAGCTGACCGAGGCCGCTCAGCGCCAGAGCCGTGAAGATTATGAGGAGGCCGTTGCTCAGCGCGACCGCTTGCTTGACTACGCGCAGCACCGTGCCCGACGCACCACTGTTATTGATGATCAGGCGGCAACGCTGTTTTCTCTGCAGAGCGCCTGGATGACTCCCGAAGAGCGCGCCAGCGCGCAGCAGGACGCTGCGGCTGAGCACCGCCGGTCTCGTATCGAGGCCATGCACAAGAACCGCGGTGCCTATCAAGTGCACTTGGACTTTGTCAACCAAAATGTGTCTCTCGGCGCCCTCGTGCAGGACGCCGGTGATATCACGGGGCAGGCGGCGCCTGAGGATCAGGAGGAGGGATCCTCTGGTGGTGGTGATTGTGAAGCACTCACCGCTGACGCAGTGCCTGAGGTGGGGAGCGTCGCTCTTGGCGCGCAGCCGCTTCCGACGATGCTGAAGAAGATTTGGTACAGCCCTGATGGGCTGCATGTCCCGGCTGCTGCCGAGGCCGGCGGTGATGCGTCCGAATGTGCGGTGACGCTCCCGGTGGCACGCGCCAGGCCTGTGGAGGAGGTCTCCAGGCGCGTTCAGCAGTCGTATTTCGAAGATGATGTCGCAGTGTTCTTGGATGAGGTGCGCGATAGCGCGCGCAGCGAGCTTGTTTTCAGCCTTCATCGCCTCGACCCGAATTGCAGGAAGCCATTCGTGGAAGACGACAACGAGGACAGCGGCGGTGAGGATGATCCAGAGAGCAAGGGACTGCCTTCAACTGACCAGGCTGATGCGGTGCCTATGGCATCCCCTAGCGCGGGCATTGCTGAGCGGTTCGTCGTTACACAGAAGATGCGGATGAATGACGAGGGTGTGTGTCTATCCATGCACCAACCGTGGGCGAGCTTGCTGGTTGCCGGCATTAAGACTCACGAGGGCCGCGCGTGGTCAACCACGTTCCGTGGACGGCTGTGGATTCATGCGGCATCCGCACAGCCAGTCAACACAGAGGAGGTGGAGCGGCACTACTCTCAGTTCGTGTCCCCGGCGCAGTCATTTCCGAAGCATTATCCGACGAAGGTGCTGCTGGGGTACGTCTACCTTGTAGATTGTCTTGACAGAGAGATGTACGAGAGCGTCTTCCCTGCAGGCGAGCGGCAGGAGGAGAGCCCTTTTTCTTTCGTCTGTATGGAGCCAAAGGCCCTCCTCTTCCCTCTGCCTATGAGCGGTGATCATAAACTCTTTGCACTTGAGAATCGTGTGCACGTGTCAGCGCGTAAGCAACTGCAGGAGATGACGTTGTGAAGCCTACCTCAGCCGTACGCGTGGGTGCTACTGCCATGTGGAGGGCGCTGTCAAGGACCTCAATATAGCAGAGAAGGGATGAAGGCCGTTTTCCATTATATTGTGCATTGCGGCTTGCAGTCTGTGGAGCTGAGTAGTGACCGCAGAGCAATATATAACATCTATCTGCGTTAAATGCCAGATGTCTGCGGTGAGATGTTGTACCTCCTCCCCCCCTCCTCTCCCAGCAATATAGTGCTTCTCTGTATCGAGGTGACCATGCCTCAGCCATATTCATATGTTCTTGTTGCTGCTGTCGCACCACCTCTTCTTCCTCTCCCCGCTCCACCTCTTTCTTTGTTTGCTATGCAGTGCCTTTATTCACTGCCTGTGTGTCGGCTGCGTGCTAATAGGGCGCGGTTGTCGTGTACTGCCCTCAGGTTGGCCCTAGGGACATACATATACGGTCCTTCTAGAGTGACCCCCCCCCCCCGCCCCGCCTTAGAGACTTGGCCCAGACACCCTATATCTTCTCATTCCAGATTTGTCATTGCTGCCACCGAAAGTAAGTAATAAGTCCGTTGGACGTGCCAAGTCCCCCACCTTCCTCCCTTGGCTTTCCTTCCCTTCTACTTCTCCCGCTACATGTGCGATAAGCGCCCAAGAAGCGTGTCGAGAGACGGATTGGAGGGCGATGAAGGCGCGAGAACATCCAAAATAAGAGAGGACATCGGTGTTGCTGTTGGAGCAAATGCGACTTGCGCCAACCAATTGGATTTGGATGCCGCCGATAGCAGTAGCAGTGACAGTCTTGACAGGTCTTTTTCTGCTGAGAGCGTAACCCATTCCATGTTCGGTACTCCTCCTGACTCGTCCAGCGACTCAGATGAAGCTGAGGACGCAGATTCCGCGGGCATGGCGGAGCGACTTCTTCAACACGCCCGGTACACTGCACTGACCATGAGCGCTCCTCACGCGTTGACCCCTGCTGATGCCGGCGCTGATCTCACCTCTATGCTAAAGGGAAGTGGAGCACAATCTTCTCGAGGACGGGCCGCGAAGGCTGCCGAGGCACTGAAGCGTGTGCGCGATGAGCTCACTCGCCCGATTGCGCCAACATCCACCGCGCTCTCTATTGTCGTGGACGCAGCAGATGAGTCAGCTGAGGTACTCTCTCGTGTTGTGGACGCGAAAGTACCACGCGCAGGCACGGCCGAGCGCAAAGCCCTACGGCGACTGCGCTACGTCGATCACACAGCGATGCAGTACATGCCCATACGGAAGGACTTCTACGTGGTGCCACCCGATGTGAGCGCGCTGACGGAGGTGGAGGTCCGGCAGCTGTGGCGAGAACTTGATGGAGCTAAGGTAAAGGGGAACGGGGCACCGCGGCCGCTACGCTCGTGGCATGGCACCGGGCTGCCAGATGCTGTGCTGGAGGTGCTGACGGCGCGGGGATACACCAACCCGTTTGCTGTCCAATCGCTCGGTGTCCCTGCGTTGATGAGCGGAAGGGATTTGCTCATTACGGCCAAGACCGGGTCAGGCAAGACGCTCACGTATCTTCTTCCACTCATACGCCACTGCGTTGATCAACCGCGCTGCGGGAAGAGCGAGGGCCCCATTGGACTTATTCTCGTACCTACTCAGGAGCTGGCGACACAGGTCTTCGATCTTGCCTCACAGCTATGCGCCGCCGCAGGGCTGCGCGTTGTTGCCTCCTACGGCTCCACCGCACTGCGCGTCAATGTGCAACACGCCAAGGCGGGCTGCGACATCATGGTGGCTACACCGGGTCGCCTGCTAGATTTGTTGACGACGAACGGGGGTACCACTATTACGCTGACTCGCACGTCCTTCATTGTTGTTGACGAGGCGGACCGGCTGTTTGACAGCGGATTCATGGAGCACGTCGTCGCCTTTCTGAAAAATATACGACCCGACCGCCAGGTTGCAATGATTAGCGCCACGATGCCCCGCGCACTTCGTAAGTTGGTACTGGAGCAAATGCAGCGGCCCATTGAGATCTCTGTCGGTGGAAGACCGACTCCTGCCTCGAACGTCGAACAGCAGTTTTATCTATTTGACGAGGAGCTGTATGAGGTGGATCAGGAGGCTCGCAAGCGCTCCCCGCGTCTTCTGAAGCTCTTGGAGATTGTCGGTGACGAGGCAAGCGCTGGCGAGGAGAAGCGCCTCATGCTGATATTCGTGCAGCGAAAGGAGGAAGTGGATGAGCTGATGGGCATGATGACAGTGCTTGGTTACAGCGGCCGCATCGCAACACTGTACGGTGGGATGGACCCCATTGATCGGGAGTTTGCGCTAGAGCACTTTGCACCACAAAATCAGTTTATTCTGATCGCAAC